>JAXRKP010000605.1:87500-90000 GCA_037039925.1 Doris montereyensis | reverse complement strand
TATTATTATTATTATTATCATTATTATTATTATTATTATTATTATTATTATTATTATTATTATTATTATTATTATTATTATTATTATTATTATTATTATTATTATGATGATGATGATCATTATTATTATTATTATTATTATTATTATTATTATTATTATTATTATTATTATTATTATTATTATTATTATTATTATTATTATTATTATTATTATTATTATTAATATTATTATTATCATTATGATGATGAGGATCATTATTATAATTATTATTATTATTATTATTATTATTATTATTATTATTATTATTATTATTATTATTATTATTATTATTATTATTATTATGATTAATTATTATTATTATTATTATTATTATTATTATTATTATTATTATTATTATTATTATTATTATTATTATTATTATGATATTATTATTATTATTAGTATTATTACTATTATTATTATTATTATTATTATTATTATTAATATTATTATTATTTCTATTATTATTATAATTATTATTATTGTGATTATTACTATTATTATTATTATTATTATTATTATTATTATTATTATTATTATTATTATTATTATTATTATTATTATTATTATTATCATTATTATTATTATCATTGTTATCATTATTATCATTATGATTATTATACACATGACTAAAGCCCTATGAAAAAACTTCCGTCAGTTTTCCTTTTCATCAAAGTAAGAAGTGTTTTGTAAGAAATGTTTTTGTAAGAAGTGTTTTTGAGTGCCCAGACGATCATTGCAATAGTGTTAGTAGGCAGTTATAATGTTCTGTGCAGGAATGAGAACCGGGAAGTTTCAAGACGTTCTAACTACCCCCTTCCCACCATAGTGACGCTAAACCAGCGTAAATTGGTCCCTACTGACTGATGGCCGTCTCAGGGCAGTACGACCAAGGGTGACAACTCCTGCATAAGATCGAGTTGTAGAGTTGTCACACCTTCGTGATTGATTCGAAACCGCAGTTACATTTTAGGCAGCGGCTCGAACGCAATTTGGTACATGCAGAGTTGTTTGCGCCCCACCACCCACCTCCCTCCCCACCTCACCCCAATGTGCGCTGTAGACTTCCTGAAGATGTCTTAACAAATAAGCATCCTCACATTGGACACGTCTTCTCCATGCTACACCCGAACAATCGATTTGTGGGGTCACAATCACATTCACAGTCACAGCTACAGCTACAGTTACACAGTCATAGTCACAGTCACAGTCACAGTCACAGCAACGTATTCCTTGTCCCAGGGTGGAATGGAGGTCAACCCGGGTTGGGTTGGGGGTTTTTCTGATGAGAGCTGCTGTAACGTTTCGTTCGAAGACAGAATACATTGTCATGTATTCCGAACTTGGCGCCGTCCAATGGAGCGATATACCAGTGCCTGTGTGATCCAGCATAACAGATTTGGAGGAGGAGGTGTTCCCTTGTAGGGTGGATTTTCATACCACCATCGAACACCCTCTTCATGTATTCAGGTTAAAGCATCACTTCAGAAATTCACTATGAAGGAGTTCTGCTACGTATCGCTATACCATTTTTTCTCCTCTACAATCACTCAAATAGAGATATATTTCATGTAGATAACACAAAGGCCTCACACAGCAAGCATAACCGATGATGTTTTTACATACCAGCAATTTCGTACCATGGCTTAGCCTGAAAACTCCCCTGACATGAATTCCATTGAGCACGCGTTAACCATAAACTGCCCTTTGCCAACTGATGGTTGCCGTTTCAAGGGAGGGCTATTTGCAGCCTTAGATGGTTGCCGTTTCAAGGGAGGGCTATTTGCAGCCTTAGATGGTTGCCGTTTCAAGGAGAGGGCTGTTGCAGCCTTAGATGGTTGCCGTTTCAAGGAGGAGCTATTTGCAGCCTCATATGGTTGCCGTTTCAAGGGAGGGCTATTTGCAGCCTTATATGGTTGCCGTTTCAAGGAGGGCTATTTGCAGCCTTAGATGGTTGCCGTTTCAAGGGAGGGCTATTTGTAGCCTTATATGGTTGCCGTTTCAAGGAGGGCTATTTGCAGCCTCATATGGTTGCCGTTTCAAGGCAGGGCTATTTGCAGCCTCATATGGTTGCTGTTTCAAGGAGGGCTATTTGCAGCCTCATATGGTTGCCGTTTCAAGGGAGGGCTATTTGCAGCCTCATATGGTTGCCGTTTCAAGGGAGGGCTATTTGTAGCCTTATATGGTTGCCCACTTCAAGGAGGGCTATTTGCAGCCTCATATGGTTGCCGTTTCAAGGAGATGGCTATTTGCAGCCTCATATGGTTTGCCGTTTCCAAGGGAGGGCTATTTGCAGCCTTAGATGGTTTCCGTTTCAAGGGGCTGGTTATTTGCAGCCTTATATGGTTGCCGTGTCAAGGAGGGGATATTTACAGCCTTAGATGGTTGCCGTTTCAAGGGGAGGGATATTTGCAGCCTTAGATGGTTGCCGTTTCAAGGGAGGGCTATTTGCAGCCTTAGA
>JAXRKP010000605.1:67500-82500 GCA_037039925.1 Doris montereyensis | reverse complement strand
TTTGCGCGTAAAAACTCGAGACAATTTTCAACCGTTGGCGGGCCTCGAACCCACTAACTTTTGGTTGAGAGGTTGACACCTTCCCTCTGGACTACCGAATCCTTCAGAAGAAGAAGAAGATTTGATTTGATTAGAAATTAACTCAAATCCACTTCATGTTCTGATCTCATAATGAATGGAGAGTAACCCAATCGCAGGATGAGAAAGGCTTTCCAGTGCCCCTGATTTCCACTTGCGATTTTGCGAGAGAAGATGAAGGTAAAGATAAAAGTGAATTTATAGGGGTCCATCCCCCGCACAAGTGCAGGCTCTTGTATCATTTATCCCATAGCAGGCTATTTCATTCAGTCCTTCTCAACTCTCTGCGGAGTATACACAAGTCTGTTACTAAGAAGATATGGTTAGACTTGTTGGTATTATCACTCTAACAATATCTTTTTCTACCTATAGCTGAGCATTCATTCAAACCTGAGTCAAGTGAGGAACATAACTTGATGTACCCTTTTCTAAAAATACAACGTTGCAAAAAACAACTACTACAACCCACCTGTGCCAGTGGTGGGGTTTGGGCCAGTGTCCTCGTGATTACCAGCTCACAACACCACCGTTCAGCTACAGCAGCCTCCAAAGGCACAGAATTGATTTCGCAATCATTTCACTTTCCAATCGAGATCGACTTACAGCCAATGACCCCTTATTCCAAAAAATGAGGCATTGCTGTGTATGTTGACCTTACACTTTCAGTTTTGCATTGCTGTGTATGTTGGCCTTACACTTTCAGTCTTGTATTGCTGTGTGTGATGACCTTACACTTTTAGTTTTGCATTGCTGTGTATGTTGACCTTACACTTTCAGTTTTGCATTGCTGTGTATGTTGACCTTACACTTTCAGTTTTGCATTGCTGTGTATGGTGACCTTACACTTTCAGTTTTGTATTGCTGTGTATGTTGACCTTGCACTTTCAGTCTTGTATTGCTGTGTGTGATGACCTTACACTTTTAGTTTTGTATTGCTGTGTATGCTGGCCTTACACTTTCGGTCTTGTATTGCTGTGTGTGTTGGCCTTACATTTTTAGTCTTGCATTGCTGTGTGTGTTGGCCTTACACTTTGAGTCTTGTATTGCTGTGTGTGTTGGCCTTACATTTTTAGTCTTGCATTGCTGTGTGTGTTGGCCTTACACTTTGAGTTTTGTATATGCTGTGTATGCTGGCCTTACACTTTCGGTCTTGCAGTGCTGTGTGTGTTGACCTTACATTTTTAGTCTTGCATTGCTGTGTGTGTTGACCTTACACTTTCATTCTTGTATTGCTGTGTGTGTTGGCCTTACACTTTCAGTTTTGTATTACTGTGTGTGTTGACCTTACACTTTGAGTCTTGTACTGGTGTGTATGTTGGCCTTACACTTTCAGTTTTGTATTGCTGTGTGTGTTGACCTTACACTTTCGGTCTTGCAGTGCTGTGTTGATTTTACATTTTTAGTCTTGCATTGCTGTGTGTGTTGGCCTTACACTTTCAGTTTTGTATTGCTGTGTGTGTTGACCTTACACTTTGAGTCTTGTACTGGTGTGTGTGTTGACCTTACACTTTCGGTCTTGTATTGCTGTGTATGTTGGCCTTACTTTGAGTCTTGTAGTTCGGAAGCAACCAGATGAGCTGTATGGCGAAGCTACACCTGTGGTGTGAACAGTCTAGAAGACTAAAGAACCAATATTTCAGCAGTACGGCGACAGTTTGTTTGATTACTTAATTGAAAAGTTACCCTGTCGCCATTGTGGTGATCAAAGTGCATTAAGAAGAAACAGCAAGTTTAGATACAAGTGAAAGAGTAAAAGGAAAGACGTTGACTTACCAATAGAGCCCGCCAACCGCCGGCCAGCGACAGCTCAGCTCCAAGGCCTTTGGTGTGCACGCACCCTAAAGAACCTGGTCAAGATCCAACGGACGCGTGTCAACTGCAAAGAATAAGTTCAAGCGATCAGACATCTGTTTCTCAGATTTGCTTCCAGGAAAGAAATCCAAAACCCTTCATTTTTATTTTTTTTGCTTCATGAAAATTTACGAGTTCAACCATATGCAGTGATCTCAGAGTTATTAATAAGAAAATTTAAAAAGAAGAAAAACCTGCCGGTGCATCCCACAAACCGCCTACGAATCTTCTAATAAATAAAAAAATATTGACCGCATCTTAGAGGAGGGGGGGGGGGGGGGGCTTCTAAAAGAAACAACCCTTCAACAAGATGTGATTTATTGCTTTATATCATTTATTACACACTTGACAGTTGTAACATTCACATCCACCAATTCATAAAGCAATAACATCAACAATATGCACGACATCTACCTCCATGATCACTGTGTTGTATTCAACTAGATCATATATTAAGTAAACAAAATTATATATACTTGTGTAACAAATTCACCTCTAGATTGAGCAATGATGTCATATTTTTTTTGCTCCTAAAGCACTGTAGTTTGATACCTTATTCAAGTTAGCCATCAAGCAAATCCATCTTTTCATCCACAATGACGTCATAAAATCTTTTTTCTTTTTCTTTCTGAAAGCACTGTAGGTCGATATTTTCTTTATGTAAGTTGTTAAGGAAATTCACCTTTTAATCCAGCAATGGCATCATATTATCTCCTTTCTTGAAAGTACTGACATGTGATACTTTATTTAAGCAAGCCGTTAAAAAAATGCACCTTTTAATCCAGCAATGACGTCATATCATTTTCCCTCCCGCAAGCTATATAAATCGATACTTTCGATAAGTCATTCAATAAGCAAATGCACCTTTTAATCCAGCAATGATGTCATCATATTATTCCTTCCCTGAAAACGCTAGATTCTAAACGTCGAGATTACGTTACAAATGGGACATATTCCACTCGCATCGCATCTCGACTCTAATTAGTTCACGGACATCTTAAATGAATGATACTGATAGTTTTTTGTATCATAGTTTAAATATAATCAATATGTGATTGAAACACACTTCGAGTGAACGGGATACAAACACGATTGCTGTGTAATGGTATTAAACAATGAAATTTAACTCACTCATTTCCAGGTTTAGAAATCTTGTTGCCCCAGTCTAGGGACTTTAACGATCTTGTAACAATTCACAGCATAAGAACGTGATGAGACAAAATTTAGTTAATTTCTACAAAGGAAGGGGTCAACTTTCATTCTGTATACTATCAGTCCTGTTTAGTTCCACATTTCACACAAAACGGGTTTTTCCCAGAGTGAGAAAGAAATCCTAATTTCGACAATATCGGCATTCGTACACACCTTTCCTCTAGAAATAATTCTCTCAATCGCACACCACTTTACACCACCTCCATAGCGTTCCTCTTGTCACAACACCATTCTGATGGACATTCTCTGTCTGGTTGCTGATCATTCACACACCGGCAAGCGACAGCTTTATTGAGCTGTAATACTACTACCTAGTTAGATTGTTTTACTTTCTTTCCATTCGTTTTAGGTTATGTCTCTCTTGTTCCCTTTTCGCTCTCTTTCCTGGACTTCATAATCCCCTACCCCGGCTCGACCCCTTATTCTGTTGTCATGTTCCCTTCTACTTATTCTCATGACTACTGTCCCTTGAATCTTCTCCTCTCCACCCTCCTCCTTTCTTACCTACCCCTTTTTTTTTCCCTTCTGACAGCACACCGTGATACATGTCTAAGTAGTGTGTAGGCATTTCTTTGACGAAGGGCTATAACCAAAAAACGCCCATGTACCTGTTCTGTTATCATTGGTGGAGTTATACTTGGCTTTACTCCACGTTGGCTCTTCATGTTTTATTATGGTAAAATGTCTAGAAAAAATATAAAAACATAGATCTAGATCTAGTATCCTAAACAAAATTATTTGTAGGCTAATGGAGCTTTAAATATACCTGAAAGTTATAAGCAGTATTATATGTAGGCTTTTGGAACTATCTATATATATATATATACCTGAAACTATAAACACTATTATCTATAAGTTTATGGAACTATACATTATGCTGAAAATTATGAACGATATCATCTGTAGGCTTATGGAGATATAGATATACCCTGAAATTTATAAACAAGATTATCTGTAGGCTTATGTAGCTTTAGATATACCAGAAAGTTATAAACAAGATTATCTGAAAGTCTTATGAGCTATATATCTCCCTAAAGTTATAAAGAATATTATTCAGGTTTATGGAGTTGTAGATATACCTTGAAAGTTATAAACAAGACTATATGTAGGTTTATTGAACTATATATATATATATATATATATATATATATATATATATATATAATATATATATATATATATATATGCCTGAAAGTTATAAACAAGATTAGCTGTAGGTTTATGGAACTATATATATATATATATATATATATATATATATATATATATATATATATATATATATATATATATATATATATATATATATATATATATATATATGAAAGTTGTTAAAACAAGATTATCTGTAGGTTTACGAACTATATATATATACTGAAAGTTATAAACAAGATTATCTGAATGGAACTATAAATATACCCGAAAATTATAAACAAGATTATCTGTAGGCTTATGGAACTATAAATATACCCGAAAGTTATAAACAAGATTATATGTTGGCTTGTAACTATAAAATAACAAAATTATAAACAAGATTATCTGCAGGCGTATGGAAGTATAAATATACCCGACAGTTATAAACAATATTGTCTGTAGGCTTATGGAACTATAGATATACCCCAAAGTTATAAACAAGATTATCTGGAGGCGTATGGAACTATAAATATGCCCGAAAGTTATAAACAATATTGTCTGTAGGCTTATGGAACTATAGATATATTCCAAAGTTATAAACAAGATTATATGTAGGCTTTTTATTATAGATATACCTGAAAGTTATAAACAAGATTATATATAGGCTTTTGTAGCTATAAATATACGTGAAAGTTATAAACAAGATTATCTGTAGTCTTATAGTGTTATAGATATACCTGAAAGTTGGTGTCGTGAAGCGACATACGGCCATTTATTTGTTTTTTTCATTAAAATTTACTCCGTCACCACAACGGGGACAATCTGTAACTTGTATCGATAACAATGAATACTTAAACAATACCACGTTTTAATTTTGCCTTTACACGTTCACAGTACATCACAACCATGGAACAGATAAATAAAGAAATATTCGTAACATGAACTCAAAACCACTTAATACAAGTTTCCAGATACAGCTGAAACAAACACATAAAGTAGATCTAGTAGTCGCAACAATTAATGCTAAATATATCGATACAAAAACAAATCAAGTGTTTTCCAAATTTCTGAAGAATTTTGTTTTGCAGTTACAAAAAAAAAGATTTAACAGTGCAACTGTTTTGTATATCAATAGTAATGTAAAAACAATAACAAAAGCAACCTATGAAATGTCGCAACGATTAGCCGTCAGTTGATGAATGTTATTAAAAAAATTGTTATAATAAAATATTGAAATCCAGACAAGGTGAAAATGATAGCAAAGGTATCATGAGCAGCATGCAAAGCGGAGACTTCTATGCAATCGATCAAGGCTTGGCGGATTGACGTCTGAACTTTTGCCTCCGGTCGTCGATCTGTTTAATACGCGCCGTCTCTTAGACGCGGGGCCGTTGCTTATGTGACGCTTCTCGTATGGTGGTGGTAGGGGAGAAGACTCGCGTCTCGATGTTCTGTATGGAGTGATAATGGTCCATCATAGGTTTGACCTTGAACCAAATCTGTGAGTTAAAGAAAGGCATTTAAGGGGGAAACTTCATTGTGTAGCAAAGGATAATTGGGTGCCAGAAAAATAAGAAGAAAAAACCCCCCATAAGAATAACAATAATAATAATAATAATATTAATAATAATAATAATAATAATAATATAATAATAATAATAATAATAATAATAATAATAATAATAATAATAATAATAATAATAATAATAATAATAATAATAATAATAATAATAATGATTAAAGAAACAACATAAAAAATGAAAGGGAAAGAAAACCCACGCATTGAGTGGTAAACATCATTATCAACAGTTGCTGCATCAGCTACAGCAGCAACAACAACAAAAACAAAACAAAAAAAACAACCAGAGCAAACAAACAAAGTACGTGTAATACCGTTAAAACGAAGATCTGTCGATCTGTGACAAGACTAAAGGAGGAGGAGGAGGAGGTAGAATATTAAACAAACAGATTCGTGACAGAGTAGAAAGCAGGAAGGAGAAAAAGACATAAGGACATGGGCAACAACAACAAAAACAACAACATCACATATAAAATCAAAATTTTAAAAAAATGGGAAACCATCAAACCACTCCCACTCCCACCCCACCCCCCCCCCCCCAAATTAAAAAATCGAACAAGAGGCCAACAAAACAAGCCCTCACATCATAACCAAGCAACACAAACACACAACTACAACTGCAGCATGCTACATCCAATCACCCCGTATCGACTGATTTAGTTTATTTACCGAAACATTTTCAGGTAGATCTAAAAATTGTCCCACCATATCATCGGGATTCGAACCGCACATCCCCGGATTGTTTGCCTTGTACCATTGTATCTATTCATTGTAAGAAACACCGTTTGTTTCGTTTACCTTTTTCGTCTTGTAACAGTTTGGCAACCGCGTGGATATCGGGTGACATGTACCGGTCTCGATCCCACGGCCTGTAAGCGTTAATGGAAAAATAATATCATTATAATATTATTAAGGATTAGGAATTGAAAAGATAAAAAATAAAAATAGATATATAGTCCGTATCCCCGCTCAAGTGCAGGCTCACCGACTGTACATCATTTATCCCCAGCAGGCCATTTCATTCAAAGTCCTTCTCGCTCCCGATTGAGCATACAGTAAACAAGCGTGTTGGGCTTTTCGTACAAACACTCTGACAAGATCTTTATCTACCCATAGCTGAGTACTCATTCACACCTGAGTCAAGTGAGGAACGTAGAGTGAAGTACCTTTCCTAAGAGTACAACGCTGTGAAAAAACCCCACCTGTGCTAGCCGTGGGGCTTGAACCAAACCGTCGGCGACTACCGGCTCACTACTGTTTAGCTACACCGCCTGGCATGAAAGCACGAAGTTCCGAAATGACATTCATATATTATTTTAACTCTTGGAGCGCAATCAGTGAATGCTTGAGGCTACATTATATATACATATATATATATATATATATATATATATATATATATATATATATATATATATATATATATATATATATATATATATATATATATATATATATATCCACTATATATATTCACTATATATATCCACTATAAGTAAAAACATGAGATATTTCAGTTCACTCAATCAAGGTTGTTACTGCCCATAGTATCAAGCGAACAACACATACACATCTACCAGTTTTGTTTGTCACAGGTCTTGCAACTCAGTTGACTGATGCTGATATCCATTGGGGATCTTGATGTGAACTAAGAAGAGTCAGCTAGATGAAAGACACGGGAAAGAGTGAGAAGAAAGAAGTACGAACTACCAGTAGTTGGGAACATCCACCAACCGCCAATGTACGTGAGTTTCCTCTTTTGTTTTGCTTTCATAATAATGTACTCCATCCACCAGATGCGGAGATCTCAGTGTGAACTAAAGGGGAGACAGCAAGATGAAATAATATAATATGTTGCTAAAGAGTGAAAGGAAAGATTGAAGTAGGAAAACCTATTAGGAGTGCCGGTCAACCACGCTGATGATGAGAAGAGATCACAACAATTGTTTTTAAACAACACACTGGCAGTCAACCACGCTGATGATAAAAAGATCACAACAAGATTTTAAACAACACACTGGCAGTCAACCACGCTGATGATAAAAAGAGATTTGTTTTTAAACAACACACTGGCAGTCAACCACGCTGATGATAAGAAGAGATCACAACAATTGCTTTTAAACACTACAATGCCAGTCAACCACGCTGATGATAAGAAAAGATCACAACAATTGCTTTTAAACAACACAATGCCAGTCAACCACGCTGATGATAAGAAGAGATCACAACAATTGCTTTAAACAACACAATGGCAGTCAACCACGCTGATGATAAGAAGATCACAACAATTGCTTTTAAACACCACAATGGCAGTCAACAATTGGAGATCACAACAATTGCTTTTAAACAACACAATGGCAGTCAACCACGCTGATGATAAGGAGAGATCAAATTATTGCTTTTAAACACACAATGGCAGTCAACTACGCTGATGATAAGAAGAGATCACAACAATTGCTTTTAAACAACACAATGGCAGTCAATTACGCTGATGATAAGGAGAGATCACAACAATTGTTTTTAAATCAACACAATGGCAGTCAATCACGCTGGTGATAAGAAGAGATCACAGCAATTGCTTTTAAACACTACAATGGCAGCCAACCACGCTGATGATAAGAAGAGATCACAACAATTGTTTTAAACACTACAATGCCAGTCAACTACGCTGATGATAAGAAGAGATCACAACAATTGCTTTAAACAACACAATGGCAGTCAATCACGCTGATGATAAGAAGAGATCACAACAATTGCTTTAAACAACACAATGGCAGTCAACCACGCTGATGATAAGAAGAGATCACAACAATTGTTTTTAAACAACACAATGCCAGTCAACCACGCTGGTGATAAGAAGAGATCACACCAATTGCTTTTAAACAACACAATGTCAGTCAACCACGCTGATATAAGAAGAGATCACAACAATTGTTTTTAAACAACACAATGTCAGTCAACTACGCTGATGATAAGAAGAGATCACACCAATTGCTTTTAAACAACACAATGTCAGTCAACTACGCTGATGATAAGAAGAGATCACACCAATTGCTTTTAAACACTACAATGTCAGTCAACTACGCTGGTGATAAGAAGAGATCACAACAATTGCTTTTAAACAACACAATGGCATCCCTTATGATAAGAAGAGTTTAACAATTGCTTTTAAACAATAAATGCCAGTGAGGCAAGGGGCATGATAAAGTGTAAGAAACAACAATTGAATAACACTAAAATGCCAGTCAACCACGTTGATGAACAAAAAGACAGTTAAATAAAGAAATGGAAGTCAACCACGCCATAATAAGCTCGGTTGATAACAATTGCTTTTTTCAAATGGCAGTCAACCACGTTGGATAAAGAGATCAACAATTGATTTAAACAAGACATTGTGGCCAACCACGGTTGTTTTCTGAAGAGATCACAACAATTGCTTTTAAACCTAATGGCAGTTAACCACGCTGATGATAAGAAGAGATCACAACTTTGTTAAACAGTAATAGCCAGTAATCCACGCTGATGATAATAAGAGATACATAAATTGAAACAGCACAATGGTTGTCAACTCGCTGGACTTTTCTCTCACAACAATTTGTAGACCTCTTCAACCACGCTGGTGATCTTGAAGTGGTCTAACAAACTCCATAAACAACACATGCCGTTATCCACGCTCTATGCCAAGATCACAAAATTGAATTTTAAAGTCACCACAAGACTTTGATTTGAAATATTTATTTGTTTACCCACATCCACAAACTAGAGGTAAGGGATCTCATGGTTATTGAAATGATTTTGAATAATATTATTAAAACTGCCCTAGGAACAAAGACAGAGACAAATACAAGAAATAGCAAAGGAGCGTTGTAAGCTCAGTTGGATAGCATCGCTTTTTTTTTCATGGCGTCCATTGGGTCCGACGCAGGACTGGGTGTCGATCCATCTACCTGGTTTTGGGTTGGGAGCATTTATCTCGTCTGAGTTAAATTTTACTTTAAAAAAATCCCGAAAAAATTTATTCAACCGATGGTGACAATAGTTCCAATCTATTTATTTATAATTGATAAAGAAACAAAGAAGTTTGTTACTCTGGACTCCCGAGTCCCTCGAAAAAGAAACAAGACAAGAGAAAGAAACACGGATGGATGGTTTTGAGTGGTCTGAGTTGTGGAATTATGTACCCTGTTCATGCCAATCACTGAAGGGAATGAGAAAGTAAACAAGATCTCCTTGATTTGATTTGATTTGATTTGTTTCATTGATTTGATTTACCCACATCCACAATTGCGGTGATGTCAGGGTGAATTAGAGGATTTTTTTAAATTTTGCCCGATGCATACAAGATAAACAGCAAGATAAATCAAACGTGCAAGATAAATTCCAAGATAAATACAAGATAAATACAAGATTTTATCGTCCGGACTAAATGGGATAGGTTCGATCCATCTACCTGGACTAAATGGGGGGGGGAGGGGGAGTCTGGGAAAGGAAAGAAATAAAAATCCAAGAAACCTTTCAACCGATGGTGGGGTTGAAAGACTAAGCAACAAGATGAAAAGGGAACTGGCAAGTGAGAGAAAGTCCCTGAAAAAGTAGAAACAAGACAAGAAAAAAAACCGCATGGATGATTTTTTGTTTTGTTTTTGTGTTATTGGACAGACAAACCCACATAGATTGATGGATAGATTAGTATTATAAATATCAGGTGATCTCATGGTGAATTAAGAGGATAGATAGATTGAAATTTACCCAGTCCAACACATAGATTGATAGATAGATATAGATAGATAGAAACAACAAGATTAATTGAAGATGCATACAAGATAAATATAGATCGAAGATAAATACAAAGACAAGAGATAAACACATAAGATAAATACAAGATAAATACAAGATAAATACAAGATAAATTCAAGATAAATTCAGCAAAACACATAAGATAAATACAAGATAAGTAAAAGAAGATAAAGGAAAGACAGACAAACACATAAAGATAGATAGATGAACCGCCCGCGTGAATGAAGAGGAAGCAACAAAGATGATAAAGACAAAATGGCAAGTAGATTGAAGAAAGGGGAAGAAGTAGATAGATAGACAGACAAATACATAGATGAATAATAGATAGATAGATGAATATATAGATAGATAGACAGACAAACACATAGATTGATAGATAGATAGATAGATAGATAGATAGATAGATAGATAAATAGATAGATAGATAGATAGATAGATAGATAGATAGATAGATAGATAGATAGATAGATAGATAGATAGATAGATAGATAGATAGATAGATAGATAGAAAGAAAGATAGATAGATAGATAGATAAATATATGATATATAGATAGATATATGGATAGATAAATAGATAGATAGATAGATAGATAGCCAGGTATATAGATATAGAGAGAGATAGATAAATAGATAGATAGATAGATAGAGAGATAGATAGATAGATGGATAGATAGATAGATAGATAGATAGATAGATAGATAGATAGATAGATAGATAGATAGATAGATAGGCAGATAGATAGATAGATGAATGGATGGATGGATGGATGATGGATGGATGGATGGATGGATAGAGAGAAGACCAGACAGATAAACAGATATATGGATAGACAGATAGATAGATAGACAGATAGACAGAGAGACAGACAGACAGACAGACAGACAGATTGAGGACAGACAGACAGACAGACAGACAGACAGATAGATAGATAGATAGATAGATAGATAGATAGATAGAGAGATAGAGAGATAGATGGAGGTGGGTGGGGATGCATGGATAGGAGAGAGAAATAGATAGATGGCGTGGAGTAGGTAGGACGTGAGTCTAGATATATAAACAGATACATTCTCAGGATAGATAGACAATACCTAGATCGGTTAAGAGACAAACTGACAACAGCCTGAATGCTGCGACTCGAAAGATCTACACAAAACGTCACCATTGGACGTCACCTAGACATCCACGCTTAGCCAATCACTGAACTACATCAAAGGTGTTGCACGTGACACTTACTCTGTGTATCATATATATACAAAATTTCATAGTGTGCAAATTCCCTAGACGTCAGTAATATACACGTCTATGACGTCTAGATTATTCCCTATAGTATCTATACATACGTCTAGGGTCACGCTGAGAGCAACACTGAAAGTAAAGGCCTTGACACACGAGATGGAAAAGTCGTCAGTAAATTAATGCTGCGCAGGAAATGCTGCTTACCTTGTGCTCCAATCACACCAGTAACATTTCCAGTTCTCACCTCTCTCTCAACATGGACGACCCACATAGTCACAAAGCAGGGTAGTGTTTCTGTTCATCATGAACAAAACATCTCAACAAGTCAAAAGAGAAAGGACATATTTTGGGTCTTTCTTCATGTATGTCACGTATTAATTATTATGGGGACATTTTTCTTATTGTACGAGGATCTCCACCAGGATAAGTGCCAAATTTTTCAAGTTATTTTCGTATTCTCAAAGTCAAACTTTGAAGAACTTGCAACATCTTCGTCTGTCAAAGCTCAAAGTTTGAAAAACTTAACATCTCACGTGTCATCTCAAACATTGAAGAACTTCATGTCATCTCTCGTATGTCAAAGCTCAAACATTGAAACACTTGTGAACATCTTCGTCTCTCAAAACCAAACTTTGAAAAACTTGTGAACATCTTCGTGTGTCACACATCAAAACATTGAAGAACTTGTGAACATCTTCTCATCATCAAAGCAAACATTGAAAAACTTGTGAACATCTTCGCATCACAAAGCACAAACATCATAACATATTATGTACATCAAAGACCTAAGAATAATTCTGTGCTACGCATCGCAACGTCATATCATTGCTCCTTCTCTTTTTCCTAGTCTGTCACACACATTTTTGGTGCTGTGCAAAGTTTGACACATCAAAGTCCTAAAATTGTTAGCAAATAAATAGACTTCAAAAATAGTTTGTGAACATTGTTTTTCATGTGTATGTTACAGAAATCTCTCAACTGTGCGCACATTTCCTCCCTGTCATGCATCCCGCACACGCGAACACGCGCACAGCTTCACACAAATCTCACTGCTGCAAGTCCCCTTAGGCGAGTCCTTACCTTCCTCTACGTGCTCCACAACTCGTAGCGCCTTCCATTATACGAAACCGCCCATGGACACATAATTTTTCACCGGCGCTGGTCGAATAAATCCACCGACGCTGGATACACAGGGTCTTGTTTTCAGACACTGGATAAAAAAGTGTTTGTGGGGGGATACACATCATATACAGAATACGAGATTTAAGACGCTTAATTGATGGACCTTATATGGACGGATCATCACGGGTTTCATACAGATTATACACCCAAAATTGCAATTTTAGAAAAGAATTTTACTCATTCAACACTCTTCTTCATTAATGGAACATGGATCGTTCACAATTCCTGGAACGGCGACTCATCATAAACTTTCATCTGAGTCTCAGCTGTCTCGCAGTTATGTTTCCCGTGGCTTAATCTCCTTCCGGTGATAGATCAGCCGCACTGAATTACATTTTGTAAGAAAAAGAAGATATCCTATCAATGAGCACAGCTCTCTTAGCTCCTCTGGAGCACCTTTGCTTTTGGTCATCTGACTGTTTTTCCAGGAAAGAAGACCATGCTTTCAAAGCATAAATTATTGGTCAGGTTTGAAGGAGAGTATAACAAATGGGGCTTGTCAGAGTATTAGTATAAAGTGCCAAAACAGGCAGCTGTACAGTATTAACCACTTTGAAGTTGAATCGGAGAATTTCATTTAATGAAATGGCTGTTGGGGATCATGATGAATTCACTCGAACAGATGTGGTTTGTAAATTTATTTTCATCTATATCCTTATGGTTGGACATTCCCATCCTCTTTCTAGTATTGATTCTTTTGTCTTTGTTCTATTTTGTGTCTCTATTTATTTTCTCCCAGTCAAATCAATTTCATGTCTTTCTGAAGTATGGTATCATGTTTCATTCTCCATGATCACCTCCATGATCTTTGATTTCTAATCTCAGCACTGAAATCAACTCTCTTTTATGTTTCTCTCTTTCACTCTCTGAGATCTGGAAAACAACTGTCTGTCACGAGATCTGTCTCTCAGTTCTGCCTGTGTGAGATCTGAAAACTGTTGTAAAACATCATCTGTCTGTCTGTCTCTTGTCTGTTCACACACACTCTCCCTCTGTCTGTCTATCTGTCTGTCTGTCTATCTGTCTCTGTCTGTCTCTGTCTGTTGTCTATCTGTCTGTCTTCTGTCTGTCTGTCTGTCTGTCTGTCTGTCTTCCCTCTGTGTCTGTCTGTCTGTCTGTCTGTCTGTCTGTCTGTCTGTCTCTGTCTGTCTGTCTGTCTGTCTCTCTCTCATCACTCTCTCCCTCTCTCTCAACTCAGCTCTTCATCACGAGATCTGAAAACAACTCCAGGTGAAGACCGAATCTCTCTCCCTCAATTTTTTCTCTCTGTATTCTCTAATGGAATCGTTTCTGTCTGTCTGTCTAGATTCTCTCTCTCTCTCTCTCTCTCTTTCTTCTTTTTTCTCTCTCTCGACACTTTCTCTTTCTCTCTCTCGAGTCCGCTCTCTTCTCACGGATTCCCAATCTTTCTCTCTCTCTCTCTCTCTCTCTCTCTCTTGGTTCCGGTCTTTTTCCTCTCTTTCCATACATTTCTCTCTCTCTCTTGTCTTTCTCTTCTCTCTCTCTCCTTAACATCTGCATCTCCCTCTCTCTCTCCCAACACTCTCCTTCTAAGAGAAAGAATCTACCTTCTCTCCCATGCTCTCTCTGTCTCTTCCTCTGGGTCTATCCCCAGACGAGTTAATTGCCATTATTTTGGTCTGTCTCCTTCATGGATCACACACATACACACACATACACATAGACAATTAACAAATACCATGTTATTTTTGCATCTGCTTACCCAGTGCCGCAGCGGTGCAGTGTGCAATCATGAAAACTAAGTTCAGCCCGCCATCTGGTGAGGAAAGCCGGCAATCCACTCAGCGAAAATCAAAACCAAATAGACAACAGTAATAATAATATTGATATAATATCATATGTGGGAGTGGATACTCATTAATCATTATTAATTAAGATTGACTATGGATGTGCACAAACTGAATAATGA
>JAXRKP010000605.1:27500-60000 GCA_037039925.1 Doris montereyensis | reverse complement strand
TCTCTCTCCCTCCCTCCCTCCCTCCCTCCCCTCCCTCCCCCACCCACCTCCCTCATCTCCCTCCTACGACTCTCTCTCTCTCTATCTCCTCTCTCTCTCTCTCACTCAGATATCAACTGTCTCTCTCCTGGGGAAACTATCATCTCATCAACTGTGAGTGTGGGGCTGATTACTCTGTCTCTTTCTCTTTGGGTCAAACTTTAAATTTATCAACTGTGAGTGTGGGGGCAAACTTTAAATTTATCAACTGTGAGTGTGGGGCAAATTTACATTTATCAACTGTGAGTGTGGGGCTCTCTTCTGGCAATCAACTTTATTTTTTATCAACTGTGTGGGTACTTCCTGGAGTGTCGTACATAAACTTTACATTTATCAACTGTGAGTGTGGTGGGGCATAATTTACATTTATCAACTGTGAGTGGATTTAATTTTGCATTTATCAACTGTGAGTGTGAAAAACTTTATTTTTATCAACTTCAGTTTGAACATCCTTTACATTTATCAACTGTGAGTGTGGGGCATAATTTATATTTATCAACTGTGAGTATTCGGTTCATAATTACCCATTTATCAACTGGACATCAGTGTGTAACTTTATTTTCTATCAACTGTGAGTGTTGCCATGTGATTTATCAACTGTGAGTGTGGGGCAAACTTTATTATTTATCAACTGTGAGTATGGGTCAAACTTTAAATTTAATCTAAGTGTGATGTGGGGCATAATTTGCATTTATCAACTGAGTCATCAAAATTTATTTTATCAACTGTGAGTATCGGGCAAAATTTACTTTTATCAACTGTGAGTACTTTTATTTATATACTCAAGAGCAAAAGTGAGTAATAGCATTTTCAAGATCAAATATTGTTTTCATAAACAACTCATCATTAGATATCAAAACACCACCTAAAAAGGAATTTTGTGATCTACAGAGTGGTGAAAACTTTTGCAAGGAATGTATTAATGAAGCTGTAGTGATTTTATTTTTAAAATTAAAAGTTACATTTTTGTCAAAAATTAAGGGACTTTTCATGAGGGGATAACCACTATGGTGAAACATCACTAGTACCAGGAAACATCCCTATTACCAGGAAACATCCCTGTCTGTCTACCAGGAAGCATTCCTAGCTCTCTAGTACCAGGAAACATCCCTAGTACTAGGAAACATCCCTAGTACCAGGGAAAGCATTCCTAGTACCATGAAGGAAACATCCCTCCAGGAAACATAGTACCAGGAAACATCCCTAGTACCCAGGAAACATCCCTAGTACCAGGGAACACCCTAGTACCAGGAGAACACCCCTAGTACCAGGGAACATCCCTAGTACTCCCTACCAGGGAACATCCATAGTACCAGGGAACATCCATAGTACCAGGAAACTGCCCTAGTATCAGCAAACATCCCTCCTACCTGGAACATCCATAGTACCAGGGAATATCCCTGGTACCAGGAAACACCGATAATGAGCAGAAAACCACACGTATACAGGTATATCTAAATAAAGTCTAAGTATTTGGATTATCATTTTGTTTTAAAATCAATGAAAATCCTTTCATAATATCCCATCTATTGTTGGCAGAACGACCAAGAGCTTTTGGACATCTTAAGGCAGGTATCAGTCTAGAAATCTTGTAGGATTGTTTAGCAATGTAACAAAAAGAACAATCTAGCCGTTTTGAAAACAATGAATGGTAATGTCTGGTTTTCTGTTTATAATCAGTTTTCTCTGGTACTAAGGAATTATTAACATGTTCATCTTCCCTGATGACGCACAGTCTCTTTTGACTTTGACGTATACGTCTTATTAGAGTCACTACAGCTTTATTAATACATTTATTCTAAAAAACTGTTGTTACCAGTCGGTAGGTTTTGAAATTCCCTTAAGACGGTTTATTGGTAAGTAATGCTGAGTTATTTAAGAAAACACTATTTCCTCTTTAAAAAGTATACGACTTACTTTTGATCTTGAGTATATTTTATACAAACATATATGTTTTATATAAACGTATATACATACATACAAATGCATCCCCAAACGGTCGTTTCACAATTGCGTGTGAAAAATATAAATAAATACAAAATAAGGTTTAAAGAGCTTTTTCAGAAAACAATCTAAAATGAAACAACTCTATTGTACGCCCATTTGAACTACTTAATTTACGTTGACAAAGAAAAAAAGTAGTCCCCACTGACATATTCATTCTCCCGATATTTATTCATTCCAACTACAATGTCAAGCTATACTCGTTCTACAGACACATTATTATATCCCAAGAGTCTGAATGTAAGCAGACGAGATCGGCTGTCATGACGCCTTATGCAAGCCAAGCACAATGTCAAAATGCATTGTGGGACACCTCGCAGTGTGAGGCCCTCCTTCCGTCCTGCCTGCCTACTCTAAATGTTGACATTATAGTAGGTCGGCTTGGCACTAAAATGGTCTTCGGCCAGTGCTTTTCACACGTGACAAGAATTGTGACGTGTCCCTTGGGGGCCATAAAATCGATGACAACTCTTAAGCGCATGCTGGAGACACTCTCTCCAAGTCCAGGCGTTTACTGTGGGATTGGTGCTAAAATCAATGACAATCACAATAATAATAATAATAATAAAGCCATGTTAGCATAACTTTCATACCTCTTCTAGCCTGTTGTGTTAAACTGGCTCAGGTTTAAACTTTTTGACTCAAAAGAAAATACACATATTGCTATATTAGCCGTCTACGTGATATCAAATGGTGAAATTAACTTCTTTCTACAGATTATAGAATACTATCATTCTTTTCAATCAGGAACAAAAAAAATATGATGATATAATAAATACGATTTTTGGTAACTTTAACACGGAAATAAAGAATACAGCCTGATTAAAATAATTAAACATAATAAAACGGTGTTAACATAATGAATTCATACTTCTAGCCTGCTGTGTTTAAAAATCAAGGGCTTGAACTCTCTTTTTTGGGACTGGATGCAAATGTTTATTTTCTACACATATCTCGGGTTTGTATGTGTTATTGGGCGAATAACTTCTGTCTACATATTATATAATATCATTCTTTTCAATCAGGAATAAAATATATGACGATATAGCGAATACGATTTTTGTAACTTGAAACTGCAATAAATAAACAATACAACTTGGTCAAAATAATTAAACCTACTGAAAGAATGAAGATGATGATGTATGTATTTAATTCCTTCACAATTGCTTCGATTTTCTCACCATAGACGGACAAGAAATCATGTTATATTTTTTCTCTCGTCGCAAATCCATTTTGAGATATAGAGCTGAAAAACAAATTGTGAGACAGATATATCCTTAAAAATATCCAATTTGTTGTTTCTCTCTCGGTATCCACTCAGCTCAAGTAGCGAGATTCTGATATTTTGGACCATCGCGCACTCCATGGTCTTGTCGAGTTCAACAGACAGTGTGACACACAATGCCTTCAGGCGTTGTTTCTCTTGAAACCAAATCTCCATGGTCGTATCCGAGTTCAACAGACAGTGGATACACAATGCCTTCAGGCGTTGTTTCTTTTTGAAACCAACCCAAAGCAGCAACTGACATCCCACCCATAACACTCAACTGGGTATGCGTGGGATGGAACACAACGCCAAGGACAAAGACCTATACAATTTAGAATTTTTCCAGTGTATTTGAAAGTATTTATCTTTTTATCCCAAAAGAATTCCGTGGATCAGCAGGCAGTAGATTTGACAGTGTGTTTGAAAAAGTTTCTTCTAAAGTCTATCGGAATAATTATGACTTTGTCTTGCCGTGAAGTTGAACGTTGAAGTGCCTACGGAATCTAGGCTTTAAACTTGGTGGATTCATTTGATATGCAACGCATTATCAATTTACTATGTGATACATTTGATATTCAACTCATTATCAATTTTATAGTTGGCTATACTTGGTGATTCATTCGATATTCAACTCATTATCCAACTTACTTGGTAATTTATTCGATATTCAACTCATTATACAATTTCCTTGGTGATTCATTTTGATATTCAACTATCCAATTTACTTGGTGATTCATTCGATATCCAACTCATTATCCAATTTACTTGGTGATTCATTTGATATCCAACTCATTATCCAATTTACTTGGTGATACATTTGATATCCAACTCATTATCCAATTTACTTGGTGATGCATTTGATATTCAACTCATTATCCAATTTACTTGGTGATACATTTGATATTCAACTCATTATCCAATTTACTTGGTGATACATTTGATACTCAACTCATTATCCAATTTACTTGGTGATGCATTTGATATTCAACTCATTATCCAATTTACTTGGTGATACATTTGATATTCAACTCATTATCCAATTTACATACATATGATATATTCAACTCATTATCCAATTTACTTGGTGATACATATGATATATTCAACTCATTATCCAATTTACTTGGTGATACATATGATATATTCAACTCATTATCCAATTTACTTGGTGATACATTTGATATATTCAACTCATTATCCAATTTACTTGGTGATACATTGATATATTCAACTCATTATCCAATTTACTTGGTGATACATATGATATATTCAACTCATTATCCAATTTATTGGTGATACATATGATATATTCAACTCATTATCCAATTTACTTGGTGATACATATGATATATTCAACTCATTATCCAATTTACTTGGTGATACATTTGATATTCAACTCATTATCAATTTGATTAGTTAGTTTCCATACGTTGTTTGACTGTTCTTTCCTCTATGGACGACCGCATGCCACACTGGTGTCTGCATCTAATTGAGCTGTAATGTTCTGCATTAAAGCCTCTTCTTTTAATCTTTGTGTGGTATTATGATAAAAGAGATTGTGTGAGAAAGCTCCCAACTGGCCAGTTCTCGTATTTTTTCATTAACGCCATCTTTGAAAATTTCTTTAACACCTTTTCGTCTATAGCCCGGTTTTCACTGTGTACGTGTGTGTCCGTTCTTGTTTATTGTGAGAAGAGAGAGAGAGAGAGACACAGTAATCCCACAAAACAAAGTTGGCAGTTAGTAAAAAGTAAGAAGTTATTTTCCCTCAGCTTCTAATGAGTCATGGTGTAGAAACTTTCCCAGTTCTGACTCCATAATAATATTGGAGCCACTATTAACGTCTTCACCTTTCTTATTCGAAAGTGGTTACGCTCAGTATCGATTCTTCCATTTTATGATTTTTAAAAAGAAACGATACAGTGATTTCCGATTCAACACAGTTGTTGGACTATAAAAGCCAGAAACTTTGTCTAAAAGTATAGCAAAATGGTACTCATCTTAATGATCGTAAAATACTCTATCCCAATAATTGCTTTTGACGAACTAATATGAATATTGACTTAGATCAGCGGAAATTATGGGACACATTCCGCGCACCTGTTATAAAAAAAGTGCCATCCGACATGAGTATAAGGGACCTGGAACAGTTGAAATAGGGTCAACCAGAAGTATTTGAGAACCCTCAAAAGATTGTATGACGTTTCAGTATTATACTATTCTTTTTTATGTTTCCATGCGCAAAATTAACAGAAAAGAATAGTTTCAAAATGCAATTTTCTCAGTGTTTCTTTGTTTACAGTGATGTGCGATTTACTTTTAAAAATTTACTTATTGACCAACTGCTCTCCAATTCTGATGTATAGCATCTATGAAGCAATGCAACATTTTAGGTAGCGATGTTTGATATCTCTTCAAAGTTTTGCAAAAGGAATTTTTTTTGTGATTGAATTTGCCCCAGAATGGAAAAGTTGCCATCTGTATTTTGAAAACATTCATAAACTCAAAACCGTTCAATTTATTAAAAATCCCTACTGGTGCAGTTAGATATTGAACCGAATAATATATGTGCAAAGTTACAGCCATGTTTGTGTAAAATCGAAAAGCCTATCTTAATTGAAGTTGTCGGTATTTTCGCGATGAAAATCCAGGACAGCGTCGTTCCCATGGTAAGCACGTGATAAACACATTTTCCACCCCCCCGTCCTCAGCTAATTTAGATTTGCTGAGTTAAATGTTAGTGGTTAAAATTATCTATTTTAAAGAATAAAAATTAAAACATGTTCATGTTCGTGGTTAATGCATAACCGAGATGTGCCTATGTTTGCATAATAATAACCGAGTTGTGCCTACGATTGCATAATACTAACCGTGGCGCCTACGATTGCATAATAATAACCGAGTTGTGCCTATGTTATAATAATAACCGAGTTGTGCCTAAAAAATAACCGAGCCTATGTTTGCATAATAATAACCGAGTTGTGCCTATGTTTTCATAATAATAACCGAGTTGTGCCTATGTTTTCATAATAACCGAGTTGTGCCTATGTTTTCATAATAATAACCGTTGTGCCTATGTTTGCATAATAATAACCGAGTTGTGCCTATGTTTTCATAATAATAACCGAGTTGTGCCTATGTTTTCATAATAATAACCGAGTTGTGCCTATGTTTGCATAATAATAACCGAGTTGTGCCTATGTTTGCATAATAATAACCGAGTAATGCCTATGTTTGCATAATAATAACCGAGTAATGCCTATGTTTTCCATAATAATAACCGAGTTGTGCCTATGTTTTCATAATAACCGAGTTGTGCCTATGTTTTCATAATAATAATAATAATAATAATAATAATAATAATAATAATAATAATAATAGGCTACTGTTTTGCTGTGTCTGTGTTCACCCCTTTGAAGCTTCAATAACAGTTAGTACAGCCTATGTGAACAATGGTACAAGCAGAGCGGTACCTGACACTTCCCAGAGGGTAATAACTCCGAGTGGAGAAGACTGCAAAGCTGAGTTGGCCACATGCTTCTGACCAGTGTGGGGGCGTACCTCATGAACCTCTGGTGGAGACCGACAAGAAGAAGATATGAAAGAGAGTAGCAAAGAATGGTTTAAACGAATAATAATTGATATCATAAGTAAATGTGACAGTCTTCAATATTCAGTACCGAGAAAGTGCCTTTTTTTTCCGAAATTTGAACAAATATGATTAATCAAAATGATAAAAAAAAAATAGATGAAACATGATGATGTGTTAAGAATAATAAAACAAACATCCGTATCGTTATTATCATCATTATCATCAAGATCATCATAACAGAATCCTAAACAGCATACACCCTCCGCGTCATCGCCTATTTTGATCCTCCTCCTCCTCTATAATCCTCCTCCGCCTCCTCCTCTTCCTCCTCCTCTTAATAATAATAATAATAATAATAAAAATAATCTTCATCATCATCATCCTCATCTTCATCCTCATTACCTCATCCTCGCCATCAGCATCTTCATTCTTATCATCATCATCCCCATCGTCCTCAACAGTATCATCATCCGCATCATCATCATTATTATTATCAGTGTTATCATCATCATTAACATCATCATCATCATCATCCTCGTCATCATCGAAAGCCTAACTATAACATACCATCTTTTTAATGAATTTATAAACAAAGATCTACCAGCCACGAACGTGGGTACAACACCATCACCACCACCACCACCACCAACCACCACCACCACCAAAAAAAGATGAACAACAACAACAACAACAACAACAAGCATCCGTATCAACACAACCAATCATCAAACCACGCCTAGACCAACAAATAGACACACCCCATGTCATCCCACATTCCTCCTCCGTCTCCCTCCCCCGTCCCTTCCCTTCCCCGATACAACCTAAACCGCCCTGCCCCTCTGCATCATGTCATCCTCATCTTCATCTCTTACCCTTATCCTCGCCAACAGATCTTCATTCAGGATCATCATAAAACTCAACAGTATCATCATCTGCTTCTTCACATTATCATTATCAGTATCATCTTTAACATCACTATCAACAAAAACACCCCAGTCCTAACTATAACATCCCTTCCCGATACAATTTATAAACAAAGATCTAAAGAGGAAAGAGCAACAAACACCACCACCACCACCACCACCAACCCGAAAACAACAAACAACAACAACAACACAACAAAAACAGGTTGAACATTAAATCACGATACACTCATGACAAATAGAAACACCCCAGTTTTGTACACAACAACTCCCGTTTTGTTCCCTGATTGTCTGTTCCCATGCATACATTCCCCCGTCCCTGTCCCTTCCCTTCCCCGAAACACTCCTCCCCGCCCCCCCTTGGACACAACACCACTCACACCACATTAACACGTTCACAGACAAGAGACAGAAGACTAGTCAGTTCCTTTCAGGAATCAGAAAACGAGGAAAGCCGAAAGGGATCAGCTTGTCTTGGATTGCCTCAGAGCACAGACAAAGCTTTTGGACAGATCAGAAAAATACTTAGAGAAAGTGATTATGTTATTGAGAAACTACCATTGCCCATCATGTGCTGTAATCTCAGGGGTGATGAAGAGGAAACAGCAACATAAGAATTGTTTTTTTTGAAATTTACCCTGTCCACCATTGCGGTGATCTCAGGGGAATTAAGAGAGACAGAGTAAGATGAGAGATAAGTGAAAAAAGAAAGGAAAGAAGTAGGACCTATGAGATCCTCTAAACACTACCCACAACCCCCGAGTCAGAAGGAAGCTAACGTGAGATAGTAATTTGTTTTATTGCCAGATTGTCAGTTCACAGCATGTGTGTATATTTATGTGTGTGTGTGTGAGTCTGTGTGTGTGTTTGTGTGCGAGAGAGGAAAGAAAACTACAGACAGACGGACAGACAGACCGACAGACAGACAGACAGACAGACAGACAAGACAGACAGACATAAACAGACAAACAGAGAGAGACAGAAATAGAAAGAGACAGGGACAGACACAGACAAGAATAACAGACAGACAAACAAATAGAAGCAGAGGCAGAGACAGATACAGAGAGACAGAGAGGCAGAGAGACAGAGAAACACAGATGGGGTAGATTACAGGGTGAATCTTATTCACAAAGATCAGAGATGAATGACTTGTGGAAAGAGTGAAAGAAAAGAAGAAGGACCTGCCAGTAGCTCCCTCCACCAACCGATCTCAGGAGATGTCAAAGAATGAATAGGAAAGAAGTAGATTCTCCCAATGTATCGTATGAAACGTCAGCCTATTCACCAATTGAGATAGTGGAAGAAAAATAAACTACGACAGAAAGAGAACTAGATCCTCTAAACACTACCACATGAAATCATTGAAAAAAAAAAATTGAGGAAAAATTTGAAAAAAAATAGAAATGGTAACCTTTGGAGTAATAATAAATAATACAAACTTGAATATCTAAATTTAAGTTTTGTAATCGTTAATTGCGCAGCCCTACAAGATATACAGTGAAGGTAGCAAAGGGTCTACACTAGATATTTAGTGCATTTTGAAGAGAATGCCAAGAATTAAGACAAATGAAGAATCAATGCCTGGTAGATGGAAGTCAAAGGCACATTGTTACTGGAATCAATGGACAGTCAAAGTCTTGGAATTGGATGATTTGAGAATCATCTTCTTCAAGTCATTTTTAATCCGTCCACCAATGAGATCTCAGGTTGAATTAAGGGAAACAGCAAAGTCTTAAAGAAGAAAATGAAAGGGAAAGAAGTAGGGGCTAGCTTAAAGCAAAGTTGATTAAACAAAGTCTTCTTTAAAATCGTAGGCCAATAGCATCTGGTTAGATGGGGGTAAGGCACCGGAGAGTGTTTGGAATATCGATCTCAAAGTCAGACCAAAGAATCAATGCCAAGCTCGAAGTCAAAGTTAATAGAATCAATGCCAAGCTCAAAGTAATATTTCACTGAATTGGTTCATCTTGACCCCGTCCACCATATTGCCAAGCTCAAAGTCAAAGTGATCTCAATGAATCTCACACAATGAGAATCAATGGCAAGCTCGAAGTCAAAGTCACACCAATGAGAATCAATGGCAAGCTCGAAGTCTCAAAGTCACACCAATGAGAATCAATGCCAAGCTCAAAGTCAAAGTCACACCAATGAGAATCAATGGCAAGCTCAAAGTCTCAAAGTCACACCAATGAGAATCAATGGCAAGCTCAAATCAAAGTCAAACGAATGAGAATCAATGCCAAGCTAAAGTCATAATATCATGTTCATCAAAGTCAAACGAATGGAATCAATTACATCAAGAGAATTGGTAAAGTCACGCTTTCTTTAATATCATGTTATATGGGACTTACATCAAGTTGGAGTAATGTTTCTTTTTCATGGCGACGCGATAGCAACGCAGAGGTCGCTGGTTCAATCCCCATGCTGGCCACGATTTTTTTTGTGTCTATTCCTTGTATTTGTTTTGCCTTTGTTCCTGTGTGTCTTTAATATTATATAACGTCATATTTACCTTGATTTACTTTAGTTTGAGAATGCAATAAAGGAAGGGACGTAACTTACCTTCAGCTCCAAGTGAGGTTATAAGTTGTGTCCCGTTGATGAGAGCCAATCCCTACAATAAAACAAAGAATAACATGCGTTTTACGTAAATAATCAAACGACAATTAAAATCCATAGAGACAATAGGACAGATCCAAGGACTACTTTAAGAACAGATCATATAACATATTAGACAAAGCTTCGTTGTCCTAAAACAGGTACATTTCTTAGCTTAAATGATGTAATTTATCTATCCCGTTCTGCCAAACCGTATATCTTTTCTTGACGACATCACATGCGGAGGGAGGCAAGAGTTTGATTTGATTTGATTTGATTTCATTTGATTTGATTTGATTTGATTTGATTTGATTTGATTTACCCACATCCACAACTAAGATGATCTCAGGGTTTTGGGTAGGAATATATATACATTTTGTCAGAACTACCCTGTAAACAGTCAAATAGGAATCTTTCACGTGTACAGAAGCGTTGTGATCTGCATACGGGACTTCTTTTTATCGTCCGTCTCCGATGGGACTAGGTGTCGATCCAAATACCTGGACCAAGGGGTGGATTTTGTTCGAAAATAAAAAGACAAAAATTTTCAAACACTGGCAGGGCTCGAACCCATGATCGTTTTGATTGAGATGGGTGACACCCTGTCTCTGAACTACTGAGTCCCCCTCCCCCCCAATCATGCTTGCATTTGCGTAGTAAAACGTCATTTTGTAAACGCCATCTGCAACAACAGTGTCATTACTGAAAAAATTGCTATCTAGTAAATAGAAAAGTAGAATTAAATACAAATAAAACAAAAGTATATTAGAGTTAGAGTTTACCTCTTTAGGTTTCAGTTTGATGGGTGTTAGATCGTGGGACTCAGAACCTGATTGAATGGAAGGAAACTTTTTAAGTGTCAACTGTCTACTTGGGACAAAGCACAGTAAAAGAGAGCAAACACACACACACACACACACACACATACTCACACATATAGTATAACCGTTGTTCCCTCAGTACATTTAGTATAGTAACATACATAGATATATAGATACATACATACATATATAAATATACATACATACATATATAAATACATACATACATACATACATACATACTTACTTACATACATATATACATACATACAAATATAAATATATACATACATACATATCCATACATATATACATACATACATACATAAATATATACATACATACATATACCCATGAATATTTACACGTACATGCATTCATGCATGCACGCATGATATCATCCACCCATCCATCCATTTATCCATTCATCCACCCATCCATCCATGTATCTATCCATCCATCCATCCATCTCTATTTATCCATCCATCCATCCATCCATTTTCCCATCCATCCATCCATCTATTCAGCCAATATCCATCCATTAATCCAATCCATTTATCCATCCATCAATCCATCCATCCATTTATCCACCCATTCCATCCATCCACCCATGCATCAAGTTATCCATCCATCCATCCATCCATTATCTATTTATCCATCCATCCATCCATTTATCCATCCACCTATTCATCCATTTATCCGTCATCCATCCACCCAATTATCCATCCATCCATCCATCCATCAATGTATCAACCCATCCATCCGTACATACATACATACATACATTATACATACATACATACATACATACATACATACATACATACATACATACATACATACATACATACATACATACATACATACATACATACATACATACATACATTCATACATACATACATAAATACATACATACATATATAAATACATACATACATACATACATACATACATACATACATACATACATACATACATACATACATACATATATATATATATATATGCATGCACACATCCCAAACACCACGCTGTATTGTAACTGACTTTAAGGTCAACACGTACAAACTTGGCCTCGGCCCATCCGCTCTTTGGACTCCACATCTTGCCTTCGCCTATCATGCCGAGGGCGAGGTGAGACAAGGGGAGCTAAGTCTCCACTTGCCCCCACGGTTCCTTTCTCGGGCACCCATGGCAGACAGGAGGCTGTCGATGGAAATATGAAAGAGGATGAGCTGTGGTATATGGAAATGCACTACTCGTTAGTTGTTGTTATGGACATAGAGAAAATAAGATACGCTTGAAGGAGGCCAATAACAGTAGTTGCTTTCTTATCAAATCTCACCCAGGTGTTGTAGTATGCTACTTGGGTGAAGATTTGGGCATCAAAATTAATCAGCAATCAGATTGTTAAAAGGGAAGGAAGGCAGCCTTGCTCAAGGCGCCTGATGACTGCACATCACCATGTCACGTGGTTACGACAAGTGAGTAAATAGAACAACCTTTAATGACGTCACGACAATGATATTTTTTTGGGGAGGTGGGGGATTTAGTATTCAGTTTGTTGATCTAATAATATAAAGTGATAATAGCATAGTATTTACAAGATTTTGATATCAGTTTTTGGAATGTGTATGGTGAGTGTTTCGAGTCATCACAAGACCATGCCAACTTCAAACACTTATTTACAATGATGAAAATTAGTACTAGAACATGAGATAATGTATTGTGTCAAACTAACACGACTATCATCATTATTTTATAGATAAAGAGGATGGAAGTGGTGGTGGTGGTGGTGATGATGTGGTGGTGGTAGTGATGATGATGATGATGATGATGATGGTGGTTGTGATGATTATGTTGACGACAACGACGATGATGCTGTTGTTGATGGTGATTAGGATGACGATGAAGACGACGATAATGACCATGATGTAAATGATGATAATGCTGGCAATAAGGATGATAACGACAACGACCAAGACAAAACTGGTGGTGGTGATGATGGTGGTTACCAAAATGACAATGATGCAGATGATGATGACGTTGACATTAATGATGATAACGACGACGACCATGACAATGCTGATAATGGTGATGATGATAATGATGATGAAGATGATGATGATGCCGATAAAAATGATGATAATGATGATGACAACGATGATAATGATTATAAAAATAATAATAATAATAAAAAACAACCCTTTAAATCTAACTCAAGCAACCAACCGTTGAAAGCAGCGATGAGTTTCTTCAACGTTTCCAAAGGAGACTCCGCTGAAACCTTTAGCCAGCACGTTGATTCGCAATGCGAGAAGCATCTTGGTTCTCTCGGGTGTCAGGCCAGGTCCCACACCTTTTCAAAGGTACAACACGAACGTGAGGCAAAGTTATGAATGAACAGACAAGATGACAACAGAGAGATCATGTATAGAGAATTAAGGACAAAAATAAGGAAAACCATAAATCTATACGTGAATCAATAAAAGTAAAATAGTCCCATATCCAGAGTGGCCGAGCAGTTAGGCTGCCGGAATGGGGATCATGTTGTCCCGAGTTCGAATCTAGCAAAGCTGTCTATTGTTGTTGGGAGTCTCTCTCTCTCTCTTCTCTCTCTCTCGGTCTCTCTCTCTCTCTCTCTCTCTCCTCTCTCTCTCTCTCTCTCTCTCTCTCTCTCTCTCTCTCTCTCTCTCTCTCTCTCTCTCTCTCTCTCTCTCTCTCTCTCTCTCTGTCTGTCTTTCTCTCCGTCTCTCTCTCGCTGTCTGCTCTCGCTCTCTCTGCTCTCTCTCTCTCTCTCTCTCTCTCTCTCTCTCTCTCTCTACTCTCGTCTCTCTTTCTCTCTCTCTCTCTGTCTCTCTCTCTCTCTCTCTCTCTCTCTCTCTCTCTCTCTCTCTCTCTCTCTCTCTCTCTATCTCTCTCTCTACACGCCCATCCCTCTTTGTCTATCTATCTATCTATCCTATGTATTTTTTCTCTAATACATCCTTGTAAGACAACTTAATACATCAATCAATTCATTCACAATTTTATTTCAATCTGAACCTGTAGGGTGACTGGTAGCTTAGAGTCACGTCTCGGTAGTCGGATTTCAATAATTCGGATGTCTCATGAATCAGAACAGATGAGTTGGGATAGACGGATTTTTTAGATTTATTTGTACCCGATGATCTGGAAATCCAGGATTTCAGATCCGAAAACTAATTCTGGACCATGTTACCACAATATAGAGAGTTTTACGCTTTTATAAATGGAATACTCAAATGCTCGAGACAGTCTAACCAGTCCCTGACCAACACATCAAAGCCACCCTACCTCGACTTTCCTAACACCACTTCAGCCATTGCTGAACAGCATCATGTCTCTGTGCCCAGTAAAACGTACTCACAGGCCGACATTTCTGTAAATTCTGTGAATAATACGAAGGAGCCACAGTGGAGTGAAGTCAAAGGGCGAAATATGACAATAAGTGACAACTCCACTAATAAAGACAGAACAAACACGTGACGTTTCAGGTATAACCCTTCGTCAGACAACAAACGAGAAATATTTAGAATCTAGATCTAAGATAATACCTCCGGCATCACACAATGTGATGTCAGAAGAGAGAGGGTGTGATGCCGGAGGTATTACTTAGGCTAATTCTAAGAGGTTTCAAATTTGTTCTCTTACCCGACTTTTTGAGACACGACAGACAGACAGAGTCTGTCTTTGTTAGATGCAGATAAATCACTTGTTGTTATTTCGCTTCTGTAAACTCTGATTGCCTTTCGCTTATTACCAATGTGTCACTTTGATCCGCGATTGGGTAATCCGGATGTCTCGATAACCCGGACAAATTGCTCGAAACGAAAGTGTTTGGTGTTTGGGCTATTGACTGACTATCGGACTAGCGTAGTCACAATGTCTGTAGCACCCTTTTCTCACATGGCGAGTCGACGATTTCCAGGTTCGATTTTGTCTGCTGTCCGTAAATGAGTTTTTATTGTCTGCTTATTCCTTTGTACAATTTGTCTCGTTTTCGTTCCCCAAGGGAACTCTAACATCTACGACTTGTCTACATGTATTACTGCTAGCCACTGCCACTGTCCCGTGTTGCACACCTATTAACACGTGAGTGGGGTGTCCGTAGACACATTAACCCCAATCCCAATCCTAACCCTAACCTTAACCCTATCCTATCCCAAAGCATGATAATGTATACATATGTACCAGTATATAGTATCGATATTGCGGTGGACCACGCATAAGTATGCCCAGAATCGATTACGGCTACTCAATACCGCCACGAATGCTACCTAGTAATGAGCTGTTTCCAGTGGCTACTTACCATCGTAAACACATTATCAATAATACGTAACAAAAAGTGTTGGTTTTTAGTTTTTTTACCTGCAGCATGCGAACGAATTAAATTTTCTTGCAGTTCTCTGAAATTGAAAATGAAAAACAAATTATGTAAACGATTTCTAAAGTCATTTGGATCGTTCCTTTTTTTAAATTAAAAAAAACGGAGACAAAGATTTATCAACTGTTAGATAAATTAAATAGGAAAATTGAAGTTTATCATTTAAAAAACAAGGAACTTATTTTTAGATACTAGCCTGATAATATTCAAAAGAAACAATTCTAGCTTGCATACTGACTACCCTGAAACAATATTACTGAATGATGATATTGGAATGGGTAGAAGAGGCGAGCGGTGCTTAGGATAAGAACATAATATACAAAACTAAAAGGTGTGATATAAAATATGTCCAATGCTACAGCTTACATTCTGAGAAAGGATTATGTGCCCTTAATAGTATCAGTGTCTTTTATTTCAAATTACTTATTTTTTTTTTAGGAATATAAAGTAGGAAATTAGAGACCGGAGGGAAACAAAATGGAAAAAAAAGAAGGAAATAAATCCTTTTTTTTAAAAGATACAGCTGGAGGAAACTTTAATTTCTTTTAAAAGCAAAGATGAAGCAGACAAATACAAAACCAAGTCATTGTGTAAATTTCTGTACAAATTGATTCAATTCTCGTTGTACATATCTCTGTCTGTCTCTGTCTGTCTATCTGTCTGTCTGTCTGTCTGTCTGTCTGTTTCTGTCTGTCCCCCTCTCTGTCTGTCTGCCTGCCTGCCTGCCTGCCTGCCTGTCTCTCTCTCTCTCTCTCTCTCTCTCTCTCTGGCTCTCTCTCTCTCTCTCTCTCTCTCTCTCATCTCTCTCTGTCTCTCTCTCCCCCTCTCTCTCTCTCTCTCTCTCTCACACTCTCTCTCTCTCTCTCTCTCTCTCTCTCTCTCTCTCCTCCTCTCTCTCTCCTCTCTCCTCCTCCTCCTCCATCTCCTCCTCTGTATCTTCTCCATCTCTTCTTCATCTTCATCTTCTTCTTCTTCTTCTTCTTCTTCTTCTTCTTCTTCTTCTTCTTCTTCTTCTTCTTCTTCTTCTTCTTCTTCTTCTTCTTCTTCTTCTTCTTCTTCTTCTTCTTCTTCTTCTTCTTCTTCTTCTTCTTCTGCTTCTTCTTCTTCGTCTTCTTCTTCTTCCCATTTTTCTTCTCACTTTTTAATCGCTCATAGGATGAGTAATATACAATTCGTATTCCTACGTTCTATGTTTGAGACAGACAACCCACATGATGGTACATATTAATAGAATGGAGCGACTTGTTGCCCCGTGGTGTCCCGTTGGCAGGGATACCTTGTCACTACTATCGTTACTGTGAAGTATTTCTTATTTCTTTTCTAACAAATGCATTCTTATTACCTTAATTCTTAACCAACATATAACAAAGTATTTTTAATAGTTTTAAGTTGAAAAACGACAACAAAGGATACCTCCACCAATAAAGACAGAGCAAACACGTGACATTTCGGGTATAACATTTCGTCAGACAACAAATGAGAATATCTAGAATCTAGATCTAAACACTAATTAAGGCATCACATAGTGTGACGTCAGAAGTAACAAACAGTGTGGCTTCTTTGTATTAATGTTAATAGTTAATAATTAGAAACGCATATTTAGTTATGTATGAGTATGTATGTAAATGTATTTTATATGTACATGTATGTATGTATGTATGTATGTATGTATGTATGTATGTATGTATGTATGTATGTATGTGTGTGTGTATGTATGTATGTATGTGTATGTATGTATGTATGTATGTATGTATGTATGTATGTATGTATGTATCTATGTATATGTATGTGTGTGTGTGTATGTATGTATGTATGTATGTATGTATGTGATTGTATGTATGTATCTATGTATATATGTGTGTCAGTGTGTATGTATGTATGTATGTATGTATGTATGTATGTATGTATGTATGTATGTATGTATGTATGTATGTATGTATGTATGTATGTATGTATGTATGTATGTATGTATGTATGTATGTATATGTATGTACGTATGTATGTATGTATGTATGTATGTATGTATGTATGTATGTATGTATGTATGTATATGTTTTCACCAACAACTGATTTAAATATTTAATTGTGCTGTCGTGGTACTACATAATATTCATAATGTGATTTTTTCGGGATTTAAAAAAAAAATAGCGTCTTTTTTGTTTTTGCATGTCTGTAACCAAATTAATCCATATGCGATGAATATAGTATTATTATTATTATTATTATTATTATTATTATTATTATTATTATTATTATTATTATTATTATTGTAATTATTACTTTGATGATACGGCATGACAGAACTTCTCAACCTAGAAAAAATGCTGTGTCTGAACTTTCAATTTTGACTTGATATTATTACAAACACAAAGACAAACAATGAAGCAAGGCGAGAGTACCGTCACTGATGCTACCGCAAGGTACATAATCCCTTCTCAAAATAGAGGCTGGAACATTTACAAACAATAATGAGCTAAAGAGGATATTGATGAATACATTATGGTTAATTAAGCAGATTTCCTTTTGGCATGTGTTTATTTATACACACCAACGACTTGTTGGTGTTTCTATCTATGTGTTGGAGTGAGCGATTAGTGCATGTCGCTGATAGCCCCCCCCCCCGTCTCATGCTTTCAACTCACTGTTTCATGTGCCTTTTACTTTGCGGTTTCCTTTTCATTTACCCTGAAATCACTGCAGGCAATAGACCGGGTAATTTGCAGTGAAACAACAGACCACGTATTTGATATAAGGACCGTAGAGGTGAATTATTCTTGTAAGATGTTTGGTAGATTTAGTTAAAATAACATAGGTGAGATGCGATTTTATATGGAAATGAAACTCAATTGGCCTTACTGGGACATTTGCATTACTAGGGTAATGTATAAAAAGTGTAACTTGAAAACAAAATTCACAACCACGACAAAGACTAAAAATAAACTTACACCAATTTGTCTTTTTCGATTGTCGTTCTGGCAAATTTGCCAAAACCGGTAGTGATGCCGTAAACAACTGAAAATAGAGCGAAAAAATTTGATATCTTGGTCAGACAACAATGCTCATAAAAGTGACCATGACCTTTGATTTATTCAAAAAATTTTCCTACTTCGATGCTTTCTAATAACTTCCATATACATTAGATTTGTAATTATTGTTTTCATAAGTTATTTATTCTCTTTCGAAAGGGGCGGGGTGGAAAGGGAGCGGGGTTAGGGGAATCTTTCGTAGTTTGCTTCATCAGTTCCATCAAGAGGTAATATTTACTTCTTGTTGCTACTTTGATAATAAAGTGCTTCCAAAAAGTAACTAACACAGAGGTTTGCTTTTGCATTGTAGATGTCAAAAGTTGGGACATTTTCGTAAATAGCCAGACTATAGCTCTTGGGTGACTGAAAAAACCACGTTCGAATTTAACTCCTTATATTTATATTGTTAAATATAAGATCGCAATATTATTTCGTTTATGATTATTTCAAACTATAATAATTATGCTTATGTCGAAATTTTCATAAAAATCTCAGTATTAAATTACACGGAATTAAAACCACCCACTCGTCGATTAAATATCAAAGGCTTTTACCTCTGCGGGGAGACCATATCCTACCAGACGCGTCCCACAGGTTGCAGACAGGGGAACAGCCTCGAGATATGGAGGTCAGCTTACGTATACCGAATAAGCAGTCGCGGACAAAACTGGCGCTAGCCAGTGAGGACAAAGTGCGGCTACAGAGTGGGAAATCAACCCTTAGGAAATGCTCTAGATGTCATGTGATGTGGTTAACGGGCAAATCGAGGCGGCTTTATAATCTCTCCCAGGGTGGGCAGAGCTCGTTAACCTGTAAAGGCAGTTTGTCTAGGAGAAGGAAAACTCCGATTTCAAACCATGGGCAGGCAGGGTTCATGAGCTTGGGAAAGCTACCTGTCTAGGAGTTAATGTCCAAAATAAATCCTGGTCCTCCAGGATGGGGTTAGGCATATGGTTAACGCCTCTATCTTGTAAAAAATACGATGTTACAGAAACCGACAATGGATTAAAATACAAGGATACAGGTGAAGGAAAAAACTGACACACAGAGTTCTGGATCCGCAGCTCAACAAAACCAGACTGGACTAGCGATCCAGAACACTGTACCAATGATTAGTGAGGGCCTAAGCCGAAATGAAGCCAGCAATCAGACCATGTCAAGTCTTCTGAATCCAAAACAATCAATTTTTGTGGTCGCATAGAATGTACGCACATTTTATCAGACAGGAAAACTTGCGCAAACAATAAATGAAATGGACAAATATAAAATAGATATCCTGTCTATTTTTATTTTTTTTTAATCACGATGGACTGACAATGGCAAAAAGACATCTTGCTACTGGTCATACGATCCTCTACTCAGGAAGTGAAGATAATCAACATTTGAATGGAGTTTCCCTGATACTATCAAAAACGACAAAAAATATTTTGTTGGAATGGGGATCCATGGGTGAATTATTAATCAAAGCTAAGTTTGGTTCCAAATACGCAAAGATGACAATCATCGTGTGTTACGCCCATAAGAAGACAAAAGTGAGGAGAACATTTTTATGAAAGACTTAACAGCACAGTACAAAAGACCCCAAGACATGATCTACTTATTGTTCTTGGTGATTTAAACGCCAAATGTTAGAAAAGTTAATAGTCTAGACATCACATAATGGGACGTGAAGGTCTAGCTGCCAAATGACAATGGAGAACGTTTGGCGGAATTTTTGCTTTAATCATTGGAGGAACCATCTTTAAGCATCGACATTCACAAATATACATGGACCTCTTCAGACGAAAAAAGCAAAAAACAAATTGACCACATCACTATCAATAAGAAATGGAAGACATCACTGTTAGATGTGAGAATAAGAAGAGGAGCCAATGTTGCAAGTGACCACGAGCTCTGACTGCAAAAATCCATATAAAATTAAGGAAGGCAAAAAAGGTGATACCAGGAAAGGAAAATTTGACTTTGGAAAGCTGCAAAACGAAAAAATTGCTAAAAAATTCAAATCGTCAAATCAATACTAGGCCCTGCAAGATGAACGAGAACTGTCCTTGACAAAATTCAACCAAGAACTGCTAGACCTGAAGCAGGAATTACTGGACCTAGCAAAAGAAAGAAAGAATTGTGGATATCAGATCAATCATGGAAAGTGATTGAAGAAAGAAAAAAGACAAAGGGCCGACTACTGACCATCAGATCAGAAAAATTTAAAAAAAAATATAATGAATATGTGATTCCTGACAAAAAAGTAAAAAAGGTCAGTCAAGCGACAAAAAAGTAAAAAGGTCAGTCAAAGCGGCAAAAAAGTAAAAAAGGTCAGTCAAAGCGACAAAAAAAGTAAAAAGGTCAGTCAAAGCGACAAGAAAGTAAAGTCAGTCAAGCGACAAAAAGTAAAAGGTCAGTCAAAGCGACAAAAAGTAAAAAGTCAGTCAAAGCGACAAAAAAGTAAAAGGTCAGTCAAAGCGACAAAAAAAGTAAAAAGGTCAGTCAAAGCGGCAAAAAAGTAAAAAAGTCAGTCAAAGCGACAAAAAGTAAAAAAGTCAGTCAAAGCGGCAAAAAAAGTAAAAAAGGTCAGTCAAAGCGGCAAAAAAGTAAAAAGGTCAGTCAAAGCGACAAAAAAGTAAAAAGGTCAGTCAAAGCGGCAAAAAGTAAAAAATCAGTCAAAGCACAAAAAAGTAAAAAGGTTAGTCAAAGCGATTAGTCAAAGCGGACAAAAAAGTAAAAAGGTCAGTCAAAGCGACAAAAAAGTAAAAAAGGTCAGTCAAAGCGACAAAAAAAGTAAAAGGTCAGTCAAAGCGGCAAAAAAGTAAAAGGTCAGTCAAAGCGACAAAAAGTAAAAAGGTCAGTCAAAGCGACAAAAAGTAAAAGGTCAGTCAAAGCGGACAAGAAAGCCTACTGTGGCATGTTAGCAGAACGAGCAAAACAAGCCAAAGACAAGATATGACGACTTTATACCAAACAGCTAAAGAACTTTCAAAGGTAAAGACAAGATATGACGAAATGGAACAAAGGGTTTACAACAATTATACACCGATCAAGGACACGCAAGGAATTTTACTCTCCACCGAAGCTGACCAAATGAACAGATGGAAAGCACAATTCGAGTGTGTCTTAAACAGAAAAACGCTAAGGCTCCACACGGTCATTAAACCTGCAGAAAATGACAACTTTAGATGAAATAAAAAAAAAAAGCAATAGAGAGTCTCAAATCAGGAAAAACAGCAGCAGGTGAAGATTAGTGACAGCAGAAATGATTAAGATAGAAAAAGAAATGACCCCTAAAATATTACAAAGCATATTTCAAGAAATTTGGAGAAAAAGAAAGAGCTACTAAATGAGTGGAGTGTTGAACTATTCCTTGCTATTGATTGGATTATGAAAGAATCCGTTGAAAATAAGAAAACAGGACTAAGGTGGAAATTTACTGAAATATAAGAGTACCTTGGTTTTGCTGATGATGTTGTACTCTTGTCACAGAACATCACAGATATACAATCCAAAACACAGCAAGTTGATAACAATGCACAAAAACTGGGGCTTAACACAAATATTGGAAAAACAAAAAGGATGAGGATGAACAACAAATCGAAAAAAACCGGTGAAACTTCAAAGCAAGGAGATTGAGGATATACAAGCTTTTCACATATCTTGGAAGTAAAATTACTCAAAATGGAAATTCTGAAGATGAGATCAAAGAAAGATTAACATAAGCAAGAAAAGTATTTGGATCACTGAAAAATAATTGCAACCCAAGAAAAATCTCAATTAAAACAAAAACTCAGATTCTTTAAATGTAATATTCTAGCTGTCCTCTATGGTGCTGAATGTTGGAAAACAACAAATAACATCTGCAGAAAGCTTGACACCTTTCAAAACAAATGTCTCAGAAAGATCCTCAAAATATTTTTTAAAGCAAACACGATACCAAACAACGACCTTCAAAAAAGAACATCACTGGAGTCAATATCCCAGATTGTGAGAAAGAGAAGATGGAAGTGGACTGGTCACATCCTTAGGATAAATGTTGATGCCAAACCTAAAATAGCCCTCAAATGGACCCCTCAGGGAACAAGGAAGAGAGTCACCCGATAGAAACCTGGAGGAAAGCATAAAAAAAGAGATGAAAATCCAGGGATGGACGTGGCGGCAGATGACACAATAGCCATCTGATCGTGTTCAGTTGCGATCCACTGTGCCCGCCTTATGTGCTGCCCAAGCACCAAGAAGAAAAGAAGAAGAAGAAGACTTTTACATATTTCATTGACCGTGACCCCCATCACCGACCCACCTACCTTGACACTGAGTACAACCTGTGAGTAAATCTGGAAGCTAGACTAGATCTAGATGAAAATACAATCTTGATCTAGAATTTAAGAATTAGAAAGTAGATCTAGATTTAGATTATACATTTTAATTAAAAATTTCACTTGTTTGTTCTTTAATTTCACAATGATAAGGGGTGTAATAATATAGATATTGATCTATATTCAAATTGGACTATTTCAGACCTCGGAGCACTCCCAAGCTCGAGCATTTCCCTCGGTCTCAGAGTCCAATATTGGTCCAAATCTGCTTTAAAAATGCACATGACTTTCTTGTTTGAGCTTTCTGACACTTTAACTGAAGTGGATTGATAACAGATCATAAGTGTATTCTTTTTAAAATGTTCTCCTACCTTTGTTATTAGCCAAAATGTCATCCACTAGATCTCGAGACTTGGTAACATTCTGCTCGGCATCTGCGGTTAGCTGAGTAAGGAAAGATAATAACAGAATGTGTCACGTACGATATCATTAGATTCTACTTTATTTGGATTGGAGGAAAGCACAAAGGAGAAACAAAATGATACACACATTCATGAGACGTAGAATAAAGGATAATTGAAATGATTTAAACGGTCACCATCCTTACATTTCAACCTAGAATAATCACAAAAATTAAAACCACCAAAAAAAGAAAAGAAAAGAAAAGAAAAGAAAAAGCAAAACAACTAAAAACAAAGACGAGCGCTAAAATTAAGCTATGTTTGTGCCATGACAAGAAAGGGAAAGTGATCCTTTTGTTTTCTATTTATAAAGCAGGGACATAATGTAAGGTGATAGCATAGTTTATCCCACCACCCCCTTCCCCAAAGCCCAAACGAAATCACCACAAAACAACAAAACAACACTAACAAGACAAGACAAAACAAAAGCCTGCTCTACCTTATAACAAAGCCAACAACAACAACAACAAAAAACCCGAAGCAAAACCAAAATCCAAACATAAAAAGTCAATTTGCTCGTTTAATTGAAATTTACCCCATCCACCATTGTAATGAGCTCACGGTGGATGAAGAGGAAACAGCAAGAAAACACCATTGTAATGAGCTCACGGTGGATGAAGAGGAAACAGCAAGAAAACACCATTGTAATGAGCTCACGGTGGATGAAGAGGAAACAGCAAAGAAAAACACCATTGTGATGAGCTCACGGTGGATGAAGAGGAAACAGCAAGAAAAAAACACCATTGTGATGAGCTCACGGTGGATGAAGAGGAAACAGCAAGAAAAACACCATTGTGATGAGCTCACGGTGGATGAAGAGGAAACAACAAGAAAAACACCATTGTAATGAGCTCACGGTGGATGAAGAGGAAACAGCAAGAAAAACACCATTGTGATGAGCTCACGGTGGATGAAGAGGAAACAACAAAAGAAAAACACCATTGTGATGAGCTCACGGTGGATGAAGAGGAAACAGCAAGAAAAACACCATTGTGATGAGCTCACGGTGGATGAAGAGGAAACAGCAAGAAAAACACCATTGTAATGAGCTCACGGTGGATGAAGAGAAACAGCAAGAAAAACACCATTGTAATGAGCTCACGGTGGATGAAGAGGAAACAGAAGAAAAACACCATTGTAATGAGCTCACGGTGGATGAAGAGGAAACAGCAAGAAAAACACCATTGTGATGTGCTCATGGTGAATGAAGAGAAACAGCAAGAAAAACACCATTGTGATGTGCTAATGGTGGATGAAGAGGAAACAGCAAAATAAACACCATTGTGATGTGCTCATGGTGGATGAAGAGGAAACAGCAAAATAAACACCATTGTGATGTGCTCATGGTGAATGAAAAAAAACAGCCAGAAAAAAATTAGCAAAAAAAGAAAAAGCGGATCCATCAACAGACTCGATTTAAAAAATCAACAAAAAGCAAACTGGTACAATGCAAAAATAAATAGATAAATAAAATCATCAACAACAAAAACAACAACAGCCATCGCAACAACAAGAGAAACAAGCCACCGACCTTGATGAGATAGAAGCCCTTGCCTAATTTGGTCAGGTCATCTGTGGACAGACTGTCTCCGTCCATGGCAATGTACTGGGAAATAAAACACAGTAAATGACAATACAAACATTTGCAAGACCTGGGTAACAGCATGAATAATATACACAACTATACAATAGTACAATTCCATCATTGGAAATTTAACCGATCCATCATATGCGATTATCTCAGGGAAGAAGAGGAATCAGCAATAGAAAAGTTCAGTGAAGAGTGAAGGAAAGAAATAGGATCTACTGGCAGTACTCACCAATCATCTACACAGTAGTAAAAATAATATACACAACAACACAATGTAATAAGGAATAAACACAACCATATAACAATATAAAAATACATACACAACAAAACAATGTAATAAGGAATAAACACAACCATATAACAATATAAAAAACATATAAACACAACCATATAACAATATAAAAAACATATATACACAACCATACAACAGTACCAAAAACAAATCACACAATTATTCAACAGTATAACGAATATTCACAACCATACAATAATAACTAAAAACCTTAAAAATGAACAAAAGATTGACTAACCCAGAAGTAAAATATAGATTATTGACATCAAATTACAATGGACAGAGCGGTATAGAGTTCCGTCCACACATCTTGGTGTCAGAGGTTTTTCCAGGTCATTGAACACACACATCACACGTAGTTTGAATTTTAGTGTGTAGTGCAACACGTCTGTGGTGATATGACGACGAATCCAAAACAAACAAACAAAAACATTATTGAAAATGCGCCAAAATTAAAGTGCCTGTACGATCGGGGACTCAGCAATCTAGAGATAAGATGTTGGTCTCTCAACCGAAAGGTAATGGATTCACGCCATACCGACAGTTGACAATTTTTCTCGAGATTCTTCGAGTAAATCTACCCCCCCACCCAGCCTGGTCGAGGTAGATGTATCGACATCTAGTCCCATCGGAGACGGACGATAAAAAGGAGGTCCCGTTCGCAGATCACAACACTATGTGCACGTTAAAGATCCCTTGGCTGAGTACAAGGCAGTCCGGGTAAAACTAAAAATTCTGCCAAAAAAAACCCGATATCACCTTTGTTGTGAATGTGGGTAAATCAAATCAAATGAATTTTAAAAAACCTGTACGATTTGCTTACCTCCTTTTCAGACGCCGTTCCAATCTCATCATTTATGGGTCTGTGCATTTGTGTCAAAGAAACTTTCGTGACTACTAGACAATAAAGTACACTATATTATATATAAATAACTTGACGAAAACCACCTTCCCCCCCCCTTTCGTACGGCTGTGAAACGTAGGCTCAAAGTGTGCTTTTAATAGTTTTCAGGTGAAGGCTATACAACACGCTTGGTACAGTTCAACTCCCCGGCGTTGTGGATTCCCCTGAGTTGAATGGCTTATGACCCCGGCTTTGTGGATTCCCCTGAGTTGAATGGCTTATGAACCCGGCTTTGTGGATTCCCCTGAGTTGAATGGCTTATGACCCCGGCGTTGTGGATTCCCCTGAGTTGAATGGCTTATGACCCCGGCGTTGTGGATTCCCCTGAGAGTTGAATGGCTTATGACCTCGGCGTTGTGGGTTCCCTGAGTTGAATGGCTTATGACGCCGGCTTTGTGGATTCCCTGAGTTGAATGGCTTATGACCCCGGCTTTTGTGGATTCCCCTGAGTTGAATGGCTTATGGCCCGGCGTTGTGGATTCCCCTGAGTTGAATGGCTTATGACCCCGGCGTTGTGGCTTCCCCTGAGTTGAATGGCTTATGACCCCGGCGTTGTGGATTCCCCTGAATTGAATGACTTATGACGGAATATCTATGGTTGATAACTCAAAGTTCATTCACCTTTCGGCTTATCATACTGACTATATCATCTAATTCCCAAATATTTCCAGTACGTGATCCTTTTCAGTAGTATCAAACCTACCATGCGACCCTCATCTTTACAAGCATTCTGAAAACGTGACAACTCTTAATATCACAGATTCATTATTCTAAAATGTAACAGTTTAACTTGACAGCAGAGAGAGAGAGAGAGAGAGAGAGAGAGAGAGAGAGAGAGAGAGAGAGAGAGAGAGAGAGAGAGAGAGAGAGAGAGAGAGAGAGAGAGAGAGAGAGAGAGAGAGAGAGAGAGAGAGAGAGAGAGAGAGAAGAGAGAGAGAGAGAGAGAGAGAGAGAGAGAGAGAGAGAGAGAGAGAGAGAGAGAGAGAGAGAGAGAGAGAGAGAGAGAGAGAGAGAGAGAGAGAGAGAGAGAGAGAGAGAGAGAGAGCAATTACATAACTGTCTATTAATGTTTGTCTAAGTTTAGTAGCAAGGATTAAAATGTAGGCCTGTTCCGGCGAGCTGAATGTATATAATATATCCGCAGTATGGGAACCCTGAACTCTTTCTTTCTTTCTGTATCGGGAGTTGCTGGTAGGTAAGTAGTAAGTAGGAAAATGCCTTCGAGGCCATTACGGCCCATATAACCGGAGCTTATCCTGGTTTCTATAGCGTGAAACGGAACAGATGATAATAATCACTCCTAGACAGAACCCTAGTCTGACGCAGATTTTTACTTCCCAAGCTAGCGCTTGTACCCATTTTACACCTGGGTCGAGTTGGGAAAATGCGTGTTAAGTGTCTTTGGTTTTGCCAGGATTCGAACCCAGGTCATCATGATCCTCAGTCCGGCACCTAACCTTTCGACCACCGACGCCACTAGCTGCTGATAGGTAGGTATTGTTTTGTTTTTTTTAAGTCATCTGCCCACCGTGACGGTGATCTCAGGTAGGTAGCACCAATTGTTTCCTTTTACTCGTTCACGTATATTCCATTTGCTGTTTCCTCTTATGTAACCTTGCCATCACAGCATTTGGTGGAATGAATTAACTCCAACGAAACAAACAAACAAAAGTAGAGTTCCTTCAAGCCCATTGTCGCCCATAGAGCCGGAGCTTATCCTGGTTTCTATAGCATGAAGCGGGGCAGATGATAATAATCACCTCTAGACAGGACTCTAGTCTGACGCAGGTTTTTACTTCCAAGCTAGCACCTAGTACCCAGTTTGCACGAGTGAGGAAAAGCGTGTTAAGTGTCTGTCTCAAGGAACACAACGGCGGGCCAAGCTTTTGCCAGGATTCAGACCCAGGACGTCGTGATCCCAAGTCCGACAGCCTAACCACTCAGCCACCGACCGACGCCAATAAAAACAAACAAACAAACAAACAAACAAGGTTGTCGAAATTGTGATTGTCTTTTGCTCTTTCATGTGAGCCTTTCTATCTAATTCTAGTAAATTGATAGCCTTTAGACAGTTTGCAGTAGGATTGTTTTATGTCTGTTTTTGAGTGATAAGCGAGTTTTAGCGTTTAAATTAGCACCACCGTTCAATGATTATACAACATAACTATTTACTGTTTTACTATCGCCATCTTATTGTAGCCTTATTTAAAATTTACGAAGACCTCACAGTATAGGTCGTCCACTTTCCAGTAATTTTGGTTTCGTGAAGTTTCAATGTTTAGTTATCATTAATCGATGATCAACAACAGAGGTGGGCGCATAGGGTCACACTTAATTGTACACAAATGCACATACAAGGTGTATATATATATGTATATATCAGACAGACACAGTACAGTAAAAGGATACACCCTTTCGTCCACGTAGACAATTTCAGCAGGTGCCGACATAGGGCTAGACATATCACTCTCCAAAACTGAAAATAAGAAGAAGAAAAAAGAAATTATATAGAATAACCCGATAAAGATCAAGTGGTGGTGGGAATCAAAACCGTTGGGTGTCTCATGTCTTAAAGGGCACGGTGACCACGAGGCAATGTAAAAATAGATATTTAGAAGACGTGCAGTAGTAGTAGGCTTTGGTGGAGTAAACGTAGTATAGTAGTATTATAGGATTAGATTAGTAGTAGCAATAATCCATTTAGTAGTAGTTTGACTTCCATAGTAGTTGTAGTAGTTAGTACCTTGTCAATCTTCAAGTAGTAGTAGTAGTAGTAGTAGTAGTAGTAGTAGTAGTAGTAGTAGTAGTAGTAGTAGTAGTAGTAGTAGTAGTCGTAATAGTAGTAGTAGTAGTAGTAGTAGTAGTAGTAGTAGTAGTAGTAGTCGTAATAGTAGTAGTAGTAGTAGTAGTAGTAGTAGTAGTAGTAGTAGTAGTAGTAGTAGTAGTAGTAGTAGTAGTAGTAGTAGTCGTAATAGTAGTAGTAGTGGTGGTGGTGGCGGTGGTAGTAGAAGGAGTAGGCCCCTTGTGCAGATCACAACACGTTAAAGATCTCTTGGCTGTTTACAGGGCAGTTGAGGGAAACATTGAAATCCTACCAACAACCCCGCAGATCACCTTATTTGTGGATGTGGGTAAATCAAAGCAAATAAAATGAAAAAAGCTAAGTCAACGATATATACAATCTAATTTAAACAGTGGGACAATAACAGATGTCAAAGTGAATGTCATGATTCCATTTGTAAACAATCTTATCATATAGTTAAAACGGAATTACCCGTGAAAAAGATAAGCTTATAGTCAGTATAAGATTTTTTAAGACGTTGATCGAGGACAAAGCATTAGATTACGCTATACGTTCTTTTCGTGAAACCGTTCACGTTAACAGACAGTTGTTGGATTAAAAAGTTCCATAATTTTGACATATCTGTTTGTTTACCTGTCTGTCCATCTATCAATCAGTCTGTCTGCTTCTCTGTCTGTCTGTCTGCCTGTCTGTTAGTCTGTTAGTCTGTTGTCTGTCTGTCCGTCCCGCCCGCCTGCCTGCCTGTCTGCCTGCCTTTCTCTCTGTCTGTCTCTATGTCTGTCTGTCTCTCCCTCCCTTCCTCCCTCCCTCCCTCCCTCCCACTCTCTCTCTCTCCCTCTCTCTTTGTCTGTCTGTCTGTCTGTCTGTCTGTCTGTCTGTCTGTCTGTCTGTCTGTCTGTCTGTCTGTCTGTCTGTCTGTCTGTCTGTCTGTCTGTCTGTCTGTCTCTCTCTCTCTCCTCTCTCTCCCTCTCTCTCTCTCTCGTTCTCTCTTTGTCTGTCTGTCTGTCTGTCTCTCTCTCTGTCTCTCTGTCTGTCTGTCTACCTCCTCCTCTCTGTCTGTCTGTCTGTCTCTCTCTCTGTCTGTCTCTCTGTCTTCTCTCTCTGTCTGTCTGTCTATGTCTGTCTGTCTGTCTGTCTGTCTGTCTCTCTGTCTGTCTGTCTGTCTGTCTGTCTCTCTGTCTGTCTGTCTGTCTCTCTCTCTCTGTCTGTCTGTCTGTCTCTCTGTCTGTCTCTCTCTCTGTTCCTCTCCTTCTCCACCTCCTCTGTCTTCTTCTGTTCTTCTTCTTCTTCTTCTTCTTCTTCCTCTGTCTTCCTCTTCCTCTTCACTCCTCTTCTCTTCCTCTTCTCTTCTCTTCCTCTTCCTCTTCCTCTTCCTCTTCCTCTTCCTCTTCCTCTTCCTCTTCCTCTTCCTCTTCCTCTTCCTCTTCCTCTTCCTCTTCTTCTTCTTCTTCTTCTTCTTCTTCTTCTTCTTCTTCTTCTTCTTCTTCTTCTTCTTCCTCTGTTTTCCTCCTCTTCCTTCTCCTTCTTCTTCTTCTTCTTCCTCTTCTTTTCTTCTTCTTCTTCTTCTTCTTCTTCTTCTTCTTCTTCTTCTTCTCTTCCTTCTTCTTCTTCTTCTTCTTCTTCTTCTTCTTCTTCTTCTTCTTCTTCTTCTTCTTCTTCTTCTTCTTCTTCTTCTTCTTCTTCTTCTTCCTCTTCTTCTTCCTTCTTCTTCTCTTCTTCTTCTTCTTCTTCTTCTTCTCTTCCTCTTCCTTCTTCTTCTTCTTCTTCTTCTTCTTCTCTTCCTCTTCTTCTTCTTCTTCTTCTTCTTCTTCTTCTTCTTCTTCTTCTGCTCTTTCTTGCTATGTTTTCATTGTTTTACATTTCTACTCTCGCATACATACTCAATTCCGTCCATACTGAAACTTAAAGAAAAACACGCCAAACAGTCTTACATTTATTAATTTACATCTGTTTTACACTACAACACCTTTGGCCCATTAAAAAGTTTCCTGGGATTTTGCCAGAGAAGTGTTTCAGTTTGCTTTAAAAATAGATCTATAATAGGCCTACACAATATTTGCGACCGAAGTGTTTCAATTTGCTTGTAAAACAGACATGTAATAGGCCTACACAATATTTGCGACCAAAGTGTTTCAGTTTGCTTGTAAAAGACAGACCAAAGTGTTTCAGTTTGCTTGTAAAACAGACCTGTAATAGGCCTACACAATATTTGAAGCCAAAGTGTTTCAGTTTGCTTGTAAAACAGACCTGTAATAGGCCTACACAATATTTGAAGGTGTTTCAGTTTGCTTGTAAAACAGACCTGTAATAGGCCTACACAATGTTTGAGGCCAAAGTATTTCTGTTTGCTTGTAAAACAGACATGTAATAAGCCTACACAATATTTGCGACCAAAGTATTTCAGTTTGCTTGTAAAACAGACATGTAATAGGCCTACACAATATTTGCGACCAAAGTGTTTCAGTTTGCTTGTAAAATAGACCTGTAATAGGCCTACACAATATTGTCGGTGAAGAATGAATGTTCACAGCCTCTGTCCTGAAGTAAAACTCTGATGCCATTGAAATTCTGTGCTCTTGATAACGAATCATACGGTTAGTCATGTGGGAAAACGGCCATTGGAAATAGAATCTACACCTAAAAATCACTAACTGATAAAGTCATATCAATTCAGTCGGAACGTAAAACAAAATCTTGTTCAAAAGGAACAACAACAACAAAAAACGCGTGAATAAAGAAAATGATTAACATAAATTTGCAATCTTAAAATTGAATTTTAAATAAATAAGCGATTACTTTCTTTTGTTTAGACCTTTTCTTATCCCTTCCTTTCCTGCTTTGTTTTTTTTTTAAAGATTGCGACATGAGTTAATAATAAATAGTTTTTGTATAGCGCCCGACCCAGATATATATCAAGTTCAAAGTGTTCAAATATGAATAAATATTAGAGATTAGGACATAATATAAAACTCACACACACCCCAAGCAATATTAAAGCATAGGAAGAAAATTAATACAAAAGACTTTATTGCAATTTTATGTTGATGACAGCAGTGAGAAATATGAAACTGTGTGGATTTGATGGCTGTCTGGAAAGACAGGTGTGTTTTAAGTTTATTTTCTCTTAAATATCTTAATTGATGCTATTTTTCTTATGTCTTTGAGGAAAGGCTGCCAAATAAACTCTGCAGTTTTGACTAAAGTTTGTATAGGCTAGCGCGAGATAAACTTGATGATAAGGTACAGATAGATAGATAGATAGATAAATAGATAGATAGATAGATAGATGGATAGATAGGTAGATGAGTAAATAGATAGCTAGATAGATAGATAGGTAAATAGATAGATAAATAATATATAGATATATAAATAGATAGATAGATAGATAGATAGATAGATAGATAGATATATAGATAGATAGATAGATAGATAGATAGATAGATAGATAGATAGATAGATATAGATAGATA
>JAXRKP010000605.1:15000-22500 GCA_037039925.1 Doris montereyensis | reverse complement strand
TCAACTATAGTAGAACCAATGCCCTGTCAACTATAGTAGAAAATGCCCTATCAACTCATAGTAGAAACCAATACCCTGTTAGAAAACAAATAACCTGTCAACTATAGTAGAACCAATACCCTGTCAACTATAGTAGAACCAATGCCTTGTCAACTTTAGTAGAGCCAATAACCTGTCAGCTATAGTAGAACCAATCAACTATAGTACACCAATACTCCAATAATCAACTTTAGTGAACCAATAACCTAGCCAACTATAGTAGAACCAATACCCTGCCAACTATAGTAGAACCAATACCCTGCTGTAGTAAAAATAGTAAACCAAACTATAGTAAAACTAATGTCTACCAACTATAGTACACCAATACCCTGTCAACTATAGTAAACCAATATCCTGTCAACTATAGTAAACCAATAACCTGTCAACTATAGTAAAACCAATACCCTGTCAAATATAGTAAACCAATGCCCTGCCAGTTAAAGATATAACATGTCAACTATAGTAAACAATAACCTGCCAACTATAGTAAACCAATACCCTGCCAACTATAGTAAAGACATAACATGTCAACTATAGTAAACAATAACCTGTCAACTATAGTAAACAATAACCTATCAACTATAGTAAACCAATACCCTGTCAACTATATTAGAACCAATAACCGTCAACTATAGTAAACCAATAATCAACTATAGTAAACCAATACCCTGTCAATATATTAGAACCAATACCTGTGAACCATATAGTAAACCAACACATTGTCAACTATAGTAAACCAATAACCTGTCAACTATAGTAAACAAATAACCTGTCAACTATAGTAGAACCAATACATTGTCAACTATAGTAAACAAATAACCTGTCAACTATAGTAAACAAATAACCTGCCAACTATAGTAGAACCAATAACCCTGCCAACTATAGGAAAACTAAGTAAACCTGTCAACTATAGTAGAACCAATACCCTATCAACTATAGTCAATCCAATGACCTGTCAACTATACTAAACCAATACCCTGTCAACTATAGCCAATACCGATAACCTGTTTGTCAACTATAGTAAACCAATAACCTGTCAACTATAGTAAACCAATACCCTATAGTAAACCAATACCCTGTCAACTATAGTAAACCAATACCCTGTCAACTATAGTAAACCAATACCCTGTCAACTATAGTAAACCAATACCATGTCAACTATAGTAAACCAATACCATGTCAACTATAGTAAACCAATACCCTGTCAACTATAGTAAACAAATACCCTGTCAACTATAGTAAACAAATACCCTGCCAACTATAGTAAACCAATACCCTGCCAACTATAGTAAACCAATACCGTGTCAACTATAGTAAACCAATACCTTGTCAACTATAGTAAACCAATACCCTGCCAACTATAGTAAACCAATACCCTGCCAACTATAGTAAACCAATACCCTGCCAACTATAGTAAACCAATACCCTGCCAACTATAGTAAACCAATACCCGCCAACTATAGTAAACTGAACCAACTATAGTAAACAAATACCTTGTCAACTATAGTAGAACCAATACCCTGCCAACTATAGTAAACCAATTCCTGCCAACTATAGTAAACCAATACCCTGCCAACTATAGTAAACCAATACCATGCCAACTATACTGAACAATACACTACCAACTATAGTAAACCAATACCCTGTCAACTATATTAAACCAATACCTTGTCAACTATAGTAAACCAATGCCCTGCCAACTATAGTAAACCAAATGCCCTGTCAACTATAGTAAACCAATACCCTGCCAACTATACTAAACCAATATCCTGCCAACTATAGTAGAACCAAAACTTGTCAACTATAGTAAACCAATACCCTGCCAACTATAGTAAACAAATACCCTGCCAACTATAGTAAACCAATAACCTGTCAACTATAGTAGAAACCAATACCCTGTCAACTATACTAAACAAATAACCTGTCAACTATAGTAAGCCAAGAACATGTCAACTTTTTTAACTATAGTAAACCAATAACATTTTAACTATAGTATAACAAAAGTATGAGGAAGGGCATCAATGGACTTCATGGCACTTGGTAAAGGATATAGATTTATCAGAAGATCTGACCTTACTCTCCCATTCACAACAACCATGCAAAACGAAACTGAAGAGTTAAATGGCCTAGCCAGTTCTATTGGTCTCCACATTCATTAAGGAAAGATCAAAATAATAAAAATAAACTCGTCGACAGATGAAACCATCAACATCCAGGACACCCCACTTGAGGAGGAAGGGTTTTTTACGTATTTAGACAATGCTGTCGATACACAAGGATGATATGGAACAGATGTTAAAAGAAAAATTGAAAAGAAAGAACAGCATTCTCTCAATTTTAAAAAAGTACGGAAAGCAAAAAAAAAATCCGAATTGGCACAAAGATAATACTTTTCAAGTCAAATTTTTGTCTGTTTCTTCTATCTGGACCGGAGACTTGAAAAAACCATTTTGAAGACAATGAAGAAACTTCACAGGGCAGTGGACAGGTAAGCACATGTACGGGGAGTAGATGATCCGTCCTCCACGAGTCTCTTGCTGTCTTACTAAAGGCTAAGGCAGTTAATCATGACAGAAAACAACCTGCTGCCCTGCAGGCCGGTCTTGACTGACCAAGGCTAAGGGAGTTAACCCTGACATAAAATAGCAAACTGCTGCCTAGTGCATAACAATCATGAAAAGCTACCAGAAAGTTTACAAGGACACGGCTATTAGAGGTAACATTAAACAAAAAGGAAGAGATATTAAATTATGAAGAGCTTATGGACCAAACGAAGACGCCACTAAAGAAGAAAAATATATCTTCGAAAACGATTTACAAAAAGCTGCAAAGAATCTTAACACAAACAGAAATTCACGGCTTTATGAGATTTAAACGCTAGAGTAAGCAACACTATAGAAATGCCAGGAGGAGTAATAGGTAAAGAAGGAGAGACAACTTCTCCAAATGGAGAGAGACTAATAGATTTTTGCCTAAAAGATAACATGAAAATAGCAAATACTTTTTTTCTCATGAATATATCTACAACTATACACGAGTAAATGAACACAGGCGTAAAAAGTCAATGATAGACTACATAATAGTCAGCAGCTCCCTTTACAGTACATTGGATGCAAGAATAAACAGAGGAGCATAAATATTTAGTGATCCTCACCTAGTGATTGCCAAATGACATTACTGACTGAAGAAAACACACAAAAAGGAAAGAGAAGAAAGCTACTAAACTCAAAATAGATGAACTAAATCAATCGATAGTAAAACAGATATACCAATCTAGAATAAAAAGATTTATCAGTGAAAGGCAGATGGATCTGAATGATAGCACAATAGAAGAAAAAGTGGCAAATGTATAAAGAAACTCTCCTCAGTTGTACTGAAGAGGTCTGTGGTAGGAAACAAATTAAAGGAAAGAGGAAAAGAACAGCATGGTGGAATGAGAATGCTAAGACTATGATTAAAGAAAAGAAGGATGCCTAAAAGAAATATTTGCAAAAACAAAGAGGCCAGAGGATAGATAAATTACGTGAATAAAAAAAAACTATCACCAAAGAGGAAGACAGGAAAGCAAAACAGGAACAACGGGAAGAGTTGGTTAAAGACTTCAAGAAAGCTGTCAAGGAAATCAAAAGCTGTTCTGGGGGCAATGAAGAGCATGAGGAAGACCAAAGCGTGCCCAAGACGACAAATTAAGAATGTCAAAAGGAGAAAAAATGAAAGAAGACGGCGATCTCATGGACACATGGAAAACATATTTTCAACAAGTACATAATCCCTCCAGAACATACGAAACAGGAGTAAAGATCAATTAGTAAGAGTAACAAGTAATCCAGAGGAGAGAGACAGCTGAAGATGTAGATACATCAATGGAAGAAATCCAAAAAGCTATAAGAAAAGTGAAATTAACAAAAGCCCCTGGAGCAGATCAAGTAAAAACCAAGGGTGAGAGGCAGACAAACTACTACATGCAATATGCCAACAAACATGTAAGTCCAAACAGGTGCCAGACGACTGGAAAATGGAACGGTATTACCAATACATAAGAAAAGATCAACTATGGAATGTTCAAACTATAGAGGAATGTCACCACTTTTCACAGGAGAAGGAGAGATGGAAATATTCTGTATGTGGCCTAAACCTTGCTAGGCATGAAATGCTTGATGATGATCATGATGAGGATGAGGATGAGGATGAGGATGATGATGATGATGATGGTGATGATAATAAATAAGTTATCAACTATAGTATAAAAATAACCGGTGAACTATAATAAACCAATAAGCTATTAACCTAAGTAAAACCAATAGCCTGTCATCTGTAGTAAAGCAATAACCTGTCAACTATAATAAACCAATAAGCTATCAACTTAAGTAAAACCAATGGCCTGCCATTATAGTAAAACCAATAAACCTGCCAACTATAGTAAAACCAAAAACCTGTAAACCAAAGCAAACCTAAAATAAGCTGTCAGCCAAAACTAAAATAAGCTGTCAACTAAAACTAAAATAAGCTGTCAACTAAAAACTAAAATAAGCTGTCAACTAAAACTAAAATAACCTGTCAACTAAAACTAAAATAACCTGTCAACTAAAACTAAAATAACCTGTCAACTAAAACTAAAATAACCTGTCAACCAAAACTAAAATAACCTGTCAACTAAAACTAAAAATAACCTGTCAACTAAAACTAAAATAACCTGTCAACCAAAACTAAAATAACCTGTCAACTAAAACTAAAATAACCTGTCAACTAAAACTAAAATAACCTGTCAACTAAAACTAAAATAACCTGTCAACTAAAACTAAAATAACCTGTCAACCAAAACTAAAATAACCTGTCAACTAAAACTAAAATAACCTGTCAACTAAAACTAAAATAACCTGTCAACCTAAAATAACCTGTCAACCAAAACTAAAATAACCTGTCAACTAAAACTAAAATAACCTGTCAACCAAAACTAAAATAACCTGTCAACCAAAACTTCAAAAAACGTAATAACCTGTCAACCAAACTTAAATAACCTGTCAACCAAAAATAACCATTCAACCAAAATCAAAATAACATATCAACCACTAAAATACCATATCAACCAAAAACTACAATAACCTGTCATCATCATCATCATCATCATCGAAACGTGTGAAAGCTGCGAGTTCCCCAACCTGACCCATAAGTAAACTAAAATAATCATTCCAAACTAAAATAACCGGTCAACCATAATAAACTAAAATAACCATTCAGCCAAAACTGAAATAACATATCAACCACAATAAATTAAAATAGCCATTCAACCAAAACGAAAATAACCTGTCACATGACATTTGTCAACCATAGAAAACTGAAATAATCTGTCAACCATAATAAACTAAAATAACAATTTGACAAAAATCTAAAATAAGCTGTCAACCACAATAAAATGAAATAATCATTCAACCAAAACTGAAATAACCTGTCAATCATGGTAAACTAAATAACCATTCAACGAAAACTGAAATAACTTGTCAACTATTGTAAACTAAAATAACCTATCAACCAAAATTAAAATAACCTGTCAACCAAAGTAAACTAAAATAACAAATCAATCAAACCTGAAATGACTTGTCAACCATAGTAAACTAAAAATAACACTTCAACAAAACTGAAATAACCTGAAATCAACCTGTCAAACCATTGTAAACTAAAATAACCTGTCAATGAAATAGTCTGTCAACCAAAACTAAAATAACCTGTCAATCATAAAGAAATAGCCCGTCAACCAAAACTAAAATAACCTATCAATGAAATAGCCCGTCAACCAAAACTAAGATAACCTTTCAATCATAGAAAATAAGTATTCAACCAAATTTGAAATAATCTGTCAATCATAGTAAACGAAAATAACCATTGAACCAAAACTAAATAACCTGTCAATGAAATAGCTTGTCAACCAAAACTAAAATAATCTGTCAATCATAGTAAACTAAAATAACCATTCAACCAAATTCGAAATAATCTGTCAATCATAGTAAACTAAAATAACCATTCAACCAAATTTGAAATAATCTGTCAATCATAGTAAACTAAATAATTATTCAACCAAACCTGAAATATGCTGTCAACCACAGTAAAACCAGGTAAAGCAACAAGAAAGAAAAATCCCAGATCAAAATAATTTGACTGAAATACTGGAAAGCAAATGTCATGAGTTATGATTTCCTTTATTCTTTTTCTATTCTTTCTCTGTTTGCTTGTAGATTTTTGGGTTCCCTCCCCCTTTTTTGTTAAGGTTATTTTCTGTGTATGTGTATGTGTATGTGTGTGTGTGTGTGTGTGTGTGTGTGTGTGTGTGTGTGTGAGTGCAAATATCAATTATCATTACACGCGTTACATCACTTATTGATTGACTGGAACTAGTTATTTCCATCCATCTTATTATGCAGTGGCATAAAGGTGAATTAAAACATGCATTGCAAGATAAAGATAAAGATGGATTCTTAGTCCGTATCCGCGCACAAGTGCAGGCTCACCGACTTTGCATCATCAATTATCTCCCAGCAGGCCATTTCATTCAAAGTTCTTTTCAACTGCTGGGGTTGGGGGAAAGGGGAGTGTACAGTACCCACGCCTGTTTGGCTTTTCGTACTAACACTCAAACAAGATCTTTCTTCTTTCTCTACCTATAGCTGTGTACTCATTCACAATTGAGTCAAGTGAGGAAAGTAGAGTGAAGTACCTTTTCTAAGAGTACAACGTTGTGAAGAAAACCCACATGTGCCAGCCGTGGGGTTTGAATCAGTGTCCTTGTGATTACCAGCTCACAACACTGCCCTTCAGCTATAACGCATGATAGAAAGGAGTAAGAAAATAAATATGAATTAAGCACAATCTGCTCACTAGCACCACTGGTTGAAAAGGCGGATTGTCACATAGGTAAACATAATATCAGATATTTTTGTATCATCCCTTGAAGTACACAAAAGACTAGAGGTTTTTCTTCTGAAATATTAATTAAATCCATACTTTTACTTACAGCAGATGATAGTATTTCACTCGAAACATAACACTGCAATGCTAATGCTATTCAAGAAAAGACATGTCGTCTACTTTGCTACTAATCTAACTCAGGAATCGGCAGTCGTAGTAATCGCTAGTTTCTTATCAGATTCGCATTGACACCGTGTTGTGCGATTACGTCAACTTGTGCTCATTACCAGCAATTGAACTATATCGCCATAGCAAACCCCACTCTCTCCTCTCTCTCTCTCTCTCTCTCTCTCTCTCTCTCTCTCTCTCTCTCTCTCTCTCTCTCTCTCTCTCTCCTTCTCCTTCCTTCTCCTTCTCCTTCTCCTTCTCCTTCTCCTTCTCCTTCTCCTTCTCCTCTCCTTCTCCTCTCTCCTTCTCTTCTCCTTCTCCTTCTCTTCTCCTTCTCCTTCTCCTTCTCCTTCTCCTTCTCTTCTCCTTCTCCTTCTCCCTTCTCCTTCTCCT
>JAXRKP010000605.1:10000-12500 GCA_037039925.1 Doris montereyensis | reverse complement strand
TGAGAATGAGAGAGAGAGAGAGAGAGAGAGAGAGAGAGAGAGAGAGAGAGAGAGAGAGAGAGAGAGAGAGAGAGAGAGAGAGAGAGAGAGAGAGAGAGAGAGAGAGAGAGAGAGAGAGAGTGAGAGAGCGAGCGAGGGAGAAAGAGAAAGACAGACAGGTGGACAGAGGACTGAGACAGACTGTTTGTCTGATTGATTAGAGAGAGATGTGTTGATGTCAGGGTGATGATAGAGAAAGAGCCAGTTGAAAGAGAAGAGAAAGGAGAAAGAGGTAATAGTAGACAGACAGGTGGAAAGTGACCGCCTGACAGACTGTTTGTCTGATGAAAGACAGAGAGACAGGTTGTCGAACAGTCAAACAGACAGTCAAACAGAAAAATAGATTGCGTGTTAGAAACATAACGTACGTGAGATAACCTCCTGATGGGGGGGGGGGACGTATATGACACATAGATGGATGACCAAGAAAGTCGTTCTGTTAGATAGACAAAAAAAATGGGTTTTGTATTAATTCCATTCACCACGAGAGACACCGGCATCTTAGTCCATAGAACTTCTGACCACAAACCAGGACAACCTAGTTGAAATCCCACTCCAGGTTGAAGGGTTGCTATTTTGGCTCTTCACACTTGGCGAAAGTAAAGATTTGATTTGATTTGATTTACTCACATCCACAACTAAGCTGATTTCGAAGATTTTGGTAGGATTTTTAAAAATAAATTTTGCCCGGACTGCTCCTGTATACAGCCAAAGGATCATTAACGTGCACAGTGTTGTGATCTGCACACGGGACATCCTTTTTATTGCTCGTCTTCGATAGGACTAGGTGTCGATTCACCTACCTGGACCAGGAGGGGGTAGATTTAGCTCGAAAGAAAATCGAGAAAATATTCAATCGCTGGCGGGGCTCGAACCCATTATCGCTTGGTTGAGGGGCCGACATATTGTCTCTGGACTACCGAGTCGTTTGTCCCATTACGCCATTTGCCTAGACAATTTTGAACTCAACCAAGGCCTACCTTTTCAACTTGAAAAACAGACTCTGCCCATTCAAACTTGTTCTTTCTCCAGAAAATATCGATACTTTACCTTAAATAGAAAATATCGATACTTTTCTTGAATAAACCCTTTTCCGGTAAATAGAAAATATCGATACTTTAACTTGAATAAATCTCTTTTCCGGTAAATAGAAAAATATCGATATTTTAACTTAAATAAAACCCTTGTTTGGTAAAAAGCAAAAAATAGGCAGATCGCTGGCCTTTCAGAAGGGTAACTGCGCACTGGCATCGAAATCTCTAAGTCTCTGCCGCTGACTTGGTGTTAACAAGATTACAATTAACCCTCATATACATATATTTCAAGGGATGTACAGACTTACGGTCTCACTGCCCCAAAACAGAATGTACTGAATACGTTTTTCACGTACTGGTTGGCAGTTATAGTAATCAGGCCCGGAGTCTAAAAACAAAATGGCGGACGATCAGGCCGAGTTGTTACGAACGCAACGGTTGCCTTCATACGAGTATACGTGTTTAGCATAGGTAGATTATAGTTTTGTAGGGGATTCCCCTGGTGAAGGTAAACCTATGACGTAATCAATTTGAGTGTGTGTATAACCTCTATTGACTTTGTGACGTGATCATTTTGGTGTGTTCTAGTATCGATTCGTTTATATCTGGAAAGAAAGAGAATTGTATAGCAGTGTGTGGTATTATATCGAAGTTGTTAAACTGCTTGGAATATTGTGGAAATTTCCGTTTGTAGAACTGTCTTGGTTTTGATTATAAATAGCAGGGGTTGACCATGATAGGGTAGATGTACAAGAACGTAGTGTTGATTCCACCTTCGTGTTATGTCAGTATTGTGAATTTGCTTCACCTCATTGATTGATTGTCGACTGTGAGTATAATAAACAGCCTTTTTATAATTATTAATCGAGCCTTGGTGTTACTACATTGTCTACGTCAACATCTAGATCTCGAGTGCACTGCCTGTTCCATTTATACCTTCGTAACAACGTGATTCTCAAAATTTTAAAAGATGTATTTCGCCTTCCCGTGATGCCATTCTTTTCATCTGACTTCTATAGCTACCTAGTTTTAAACTTGAAACGAATACCGAAACACATTCCTTGCCAAAACAATCGGTAACGCATCCTGTTTCTAAACGTCTTTCAAAAGAAGGCATTTGCTTGTTTCTATATTATGCAAATTAGTCGTTCGTCCTGTTTCCAAAGGTTTAATATATGAAACGAATTCATAATTTATTCATTTACCAAAGGTGTTTCAAAACGGCAAAGGCAGTCAAGCATGGCTATATCTATAGTGAGTATTTCGCCTTCCCGTGATGCCATTCCTTCCACCTGACTTCTATCTCATTGTATTTCCCATGGCTGAGATCAACGTAATGATCCCAGAAAGGCCCATTTGTAGCTCTAGTTAAGTTTTCTAAACAGCTTTTTCTCGTTTTTTTAAATACATGAATGAAAGCCATTTAT
>JAXRKP010000605.1:0-5000 GCA_037039925.1 Doris montereyensis | reverse complement strand
TGGTGGTGGTGGTTGTGGTGGCGGTGATGGTGGTGGTTGTGGTGGTGGAGATGGTGGTGGTTGTGGTGGCGGTGATGGTGGTGGTTGTGGTGGCGGTGATGGTGGTGGTGGTTGTGGTGGTGGGGATGGTGGTGGTGGTGGTGATGATGAAGATGACCATGGCAAAAACGACAATAATGATGATGATGATAATGATGATGATGATGATGATGATGATGATGATGATGATGATGAGCATGAGGAGGATAATGATGATGATGATGAGAGGAGCATGAATGTGAAAATGAATGCATAATTCTTAAAGACAAAAATACCAATTATTGCTGCATACATGGACGAAGAATAGCAAAGTTACAATGTGAAAACGCGTTAATATTGCTGCAGTATAAAAGGTGTCAGCGACGATGCTGTTGCTGCTGCTGCTGCTGATGATGATGATGATGATGAGGATGATGATGACGGTGGCATTAAAGTCAGTGGTAAGTATAACCAATACAGCAACCCGAGACGTTGACTCTCCAAAATAGAAATGGTCCTGGTCGTATATATATATATATATATATATATATATATATATATATATATATATATATATATATATATATATATATATATATATATATATATATATATATTATATAATATATAAAATATATATATATATAATATATTATATGTGTCATGTTGCACGGTCTGACACGACTTCAGGCGACAGGCAGTCGTCTGTTTATTCGACTAGCTAGTATCGGTGTGAACAACTCTTCTTCGCCGACTATATGCGCATGCCTACCAGTTTTGCTTTCAAGTCAATTCAATTAAGAAATGTCTTTATTGTCGGTAGCATTATACATTGTCATAACAAATAGAGACATGCAGATATCACAAAAGGAAATAACTTAATAAACCCTTATGGGCTTTTTCACCGACATTTCAATAGAAAATGTTACCAAAATGCTAACTAAGATGGGAATAAGAATCTAATTTGTAAGAAAACTACAATAAACAAAGACATATATGATACACAATTATATAGAACAAATGACACACTGACAATCGTTATCCTTCCACATCGAAATAAGATTTTTAAATGGATTAAAATTTGTTCAAATCTTAAATGGTAATTTGTTCCACAGAACTGCAGCAGCGTATTTAAATGATTGTTTCCGAAAGCAGTGGTTCTAGGTTTAGGGATATTGACGACAGTTGTATATCTGAAATTATACCTTCTATCTTTAAAGGATATCAAATCTTGGAGACAGGATGGCGATAACTTATGCAAAATTTCGAAAGTTTCAAGGCCACAGCTCGCATTCGTTTCACTTCAAGATTGGAATTTGTTACCCCCAAGAGACCTTCATACGTATTACTCTAGTCATTGTATACAAATATAAGAGCTAGTTCTTGATTTTTTAAATAATTTCCTTATATTTGATTTCGAACAAAAGTGTCATGCTAAAGGACAAAAGTTAAAGTTAAAAAGAATAAACGTATGAAATATAGCTAGCTGGTTTAATTTTAGAATCTACCGATTTTCTGCAACACAACGAGTTGTTGAGAGGCCTTGCGGCAAATTATTTGTATGTGAGCATCAAACTGTAATTGATAATCTATCTCTATTCCTAACAGTTTGACAGTTTCTTCACAAGATATAGAGATTGAGCCAATTTGAAAAATATGTTTCTTGGAAAATGTTCGTTTGCCTAGTGCAGGGCTTGAATTTTTCTGGATTTGCTTGCATACAGTTCATGTGGAACCAGTCTATAAGTATACTGTTTTCCTGTCCCAAAGTATCCACAAGCTTACCAAAATCAGGGTGGTTGTAAGACATTGTATTATTATCTGCATAATTATAGAGAGTTTCCTCTTTTGATGAATATAAACATATCATATATAAAAACATTTGGGCTTCACCTTTTTTTAATTCTCAACCACAAACAGCGCTCCCCAAGCTTCATTTGCTGCTTTCTATCCGAAAGATAACTTTGGAGCAGCGAAACAGAGTTTGCGATAAACCATACGCCCAATACTTTGTGCAAAAGAATGTCGTTGGGCAAAAAATCAAAGGCTTTGGATAAATCCATAAGTATAAAAGAGAACATAGTGATTTCTATGCAAAGAATAGCTTCCAGTCTTCTATAGTCTAAGAATAATCGTTTGACACCCATGGCTTTCTAAAAGCAAAAAAAATCATGAAAATTATCATTAAAATATTCGGATAGCTGAAATTACCAATGACTTTTCAAATATCTTGGAAATTATAGGTAGGATGCTTACTGGTCTATAATCCTTTATATCAATGTGTCATTGTTTTTAAAGTGGTATTACTTGTGCCATATTTCATATATCTGGAAATATACTTGTTCTAATAGACTTGTATGATATTGCATATATGTTCATTCAATATTGGAACACTGGCTTTAAGGAGTTTGGCAGATACTGTGTCCTCACCAGTCGACTTTCTGACAATCAAATTGTTAATAATGTTGCGAATTGTTTCAGGTTAGTTCTTTGAATTCAAAGTTTGGTACTTTTGGTGTGTTTTCTTTTATGGCTTAATGCTTTAGGGTATAATTCTGAATCTAGTGATACGCAACGTTGACAAAGAAATTGTTAAAAAGCTTTGCACACTTCTTGTGAATTATTTACAACTTTGTGATCCTTTCTCAGAATTATGTTTTGCCACTCGATTTAATTTTGTTGGAAAGAAAGGGCTTTATAGTGGACCACAAATCTCTACTCTTTTGGCCACCGGTGCAGCGGTCAAGAAAGTATTTTTATGCGAGTTCCTATGTTTGATTGGCGCATGTTTATTTGCTATCGAAAGTACATTTTGCGTGAGGTCTTCGTATTGACTATTAACATCTTTGTCGTTGTGAAATCCATCGGTCCTACTGGTCATAGTAAATTCTAAATTTTCTTGGTATTTTTCTGAGTCAAATGTTTTAAAACATCTATAACATTTCTTTACTGGTTTTGCGTTTGAATTTTTCGTTTGATACATGTTGAGAAGATTATGATAGTCACTCGCCCCTGTGCTGAAATGTACCTGTTTATCACACAATTCTATTTTATTAGGGAGAATTACATCAATAAGAGATGTGTTGTGTATATTTTTGAAACATGTGCTTTGGGTTATCACACTATTCATATCGTAAATGTCACAAAGGTCTTCAAGTTCTTTTGACTTATCAACACATTGCATGTTAAAGTTGAGGTCTCCTATGACAATAATATTGTCGTGTGATTCCATTGCTGTCTCCATCATTCTAGTCAAATATTTCGTGAAGTAAACCGGGGTCACTACTGCTGGTCTGTATACAGCGGGAATTAACCATTTTGAGTTGTCAAGCATGATTTCATAAGCAATTGTTTCAAGCTGTTCACTTTCCAGTTCTTTATGTCGACAAGCCACGAGATCAGATCCACGTCGCTATTCTTCCTCCGTGGGCATCACGGTCCATCTCTGTTGTTTATAACCTCTACTTCGAAAAGAGCGTCACGGCAAGATTCATCGATTTTTATTTCGGAAACAGAAAGTTAGTCAAACTATCCACTAAAAACGGTATTAATTTCTTCAAATTTGTTTCTTAAGCTGTTAATGTTTAAATGACACAGCCTAAAATTAGTTGGTGTTGAATTTCTCGCAACTCTCAGTTTTCATCCAGCATGCCAATAACCCTTGGGAGGTGCTCAGGCAGAGGGTTGTTTTTGTTGGTTTGTCTTGCCCAGTTGTTATTTTTCGTCGTTGTGGTTGTTATCAAAACAAGGAATCGCCGTGAGCGTTGAGGGGGGCGCTCAAGGCCGCGACGTCCAGGCCTCCGACCATAATTATATTGTTTGAATAAGTCGTCGCTTTCGTTGGCCACCACGATACTGCCTCTGGCCGTTGGTAAAAAAAAAACAGTCCCTTTTAATGTTACTGCTTGTGAGCGTGATTGGTTTCTAGCAAGTGGTGAGTAAAAATCGGAGTAAAAATGTCACCAAACCTGAACGAATGAAATGACTTGATGTTGTAAAATCCATCTTCAAATTTAGAAATACACGAAAATGACTTATTTACAATAGAAGATTCAAACACAGTTCAAAAGTCAAAGATGTGACGAATTTGTAGATATAAAACTCCAGGATGTTAAAAATGAAATAGACACATAAAAATCCAGGTTAGAGTGGAGCTTTATAAACAACATGAAACACATCCTTCATAAGATCCTGGGAATGTTTAATGGGCCAAAGGCTAAGGCATAAACCAATTCCAGTGAAGAGTCCACAGTCGGGTTCCAAGCATTATTTGAACATCTATCACTTACGTTTGATTCGGGTGGAGGTGGAGTTGGAAGTGGAGGTGGAGGTGGATGTGGGGTTGAGGATGAGGGTGGGGGAAGGGATAGTGATCAATGTAAAAAAATAATGGCAGGGACCCTGACCCGACTATGGAATTACTCCTTTCCGGTTCCAAGCCTGCAGCCTGAACACCAGGAGGAACTCAGAAGGAACATATTTCGTTTAAACGCATTTGGATGAACTCCCATAGCCGGGCACACACTATCATCATGCCCTGATTGCTTTACCTCCCCGCTCAGCCCCATACTCGCCCCACCACCACTTTACCCCAAACCTACCACCCCCCATTCCCTTTCCCCCTATCTGAGGCAAGGTTGGCTCCCTCCGGCAGCTCATCCCGACGAAAATCACACTGCGTGCCCCACTATGAAGTCCTCACAACGATATTATTCTAAGTACATGTGTCCTAATATCAATAGACTGCACGTATATTACCATCAACCCTCACAGTTGCGTGTGTGATCTACTATTAATAGAGAGAGAGAGAGAGAGAGAGAGAGAGAGAGAGAGAGAGAGAGAGAGAGAGAGAGAGAGAGAGAGAGAGAGAGAGAGAGAGAGAGAGAGAGAGAGAAAGAAAGAGAGAGCTCCTACCTTTCACAAAGACGAAGACAGCAACACAGTCGCCAGCTAAGGAATCCAAGCTGGTACTTCTGTTTCCA
>JAXRKP010000604.1:244685-260413 GCA_037039925.1 Doris montereyensis | reverse complement strand
TCTCTCTCTCTCTCTCTCTCTCTCTCTCTCTCTCTCTCTCTCTCTCTCTCTCTCTCTCTCTCTCTCTCTCTGTCTCTCTCTCTCTCTCTCTCTCTCTCTCTCTCTCTCTGTCTCTCTCTCTTTCTCTCTCTCTCTCTCTCTCTCTCTCTCTCTCTCTCTCTCTCTCTCTCTCTCTCTCTCTCTCTCTCTCTCTCTCTCTCTCTCTCTCTCTCTCTCTCTCTCTCTCTCTCTCTCTCTCTCTCTCTCTCTCTCTCTCTCTCGGTGTGTCGATTCTAAAAGTTTCGTTTACAGTTTTATCAAACCCAATTACTGTGCTTAGAAGGATTTGTCTCAGGTATCTGTTAATAAATGTTTGAAGGCTTCGTGTAAATGTTTTGGTGGTGCGTCATATTTCACAAGTATACAGAAGGACTGATTTTAGTTTTGTGTTGAAAATACGATTTTATTGTTAAGGATGCGGTTTGTGAATTCCAAATGGTCTTAGGGTCCTAAATGCTGCTGTCGCCTTTAATTCTACTGGCGCTGATATCCCTGTTTTGGTTACGATACTGTCCAAATATGTGAACTTCTCCGAGCATCTTCTAATTCCATTCCATCAAGAACGGTGTTGTTATTATTCAACTTATTAATTCGGCGAACTTTAGTTTTCTTTCTTTATATTCATTCCCAGTTTTGCTACTTCCTTGGCCGCTCTGTTTGTTCCTCCATCATTATGTCAAGGAGAGAAGAAGTGCCTACATCGTCAGCCAAAATCGATATCTTCCAGTTGATGAGTTAGAGACCATTAAATTCCTGTTCTGTATCCTGTTGTTGTTTTGACACGAGCAAATCCATTGCTATCAAGAAAATGAACGGGGATAATAGACATCACCTTGACCACAAGATGGCTGCCTATAAATTTTATCGCATAAAAAACTTGACAAGCATATTGTTCAATTAGGGCTGTGTTTAATGGATTCCTAACTTTGTGATTGTGACACACCCTTCGATATGGACTGACGTTTTCTTTCTATAACTTTTCTATAACAAGCGTGCTTTTGTTTGTTTTATTGCTTTTTTGTTTTAATGAACTTACATGCTTTTACCTCCTTCGTTGCTTGTGCTCGGTGTGTGTGACGTTGATTGGCGCCATTACATTCTAGACTTTTCAGACCGTTTTTCCTAAGGCTTGTCTTCCTAACTTGCTCTTGCATTTTCAACTCATTGCCTGTTATTTGGTTATTATTAATTATCATATCGTATAATATAAAGCCTCAACATGGATTGTTTCCATGTGACTTCATCACTCAATCCGTCACCAAATACGGAGGAGAATCCTGAATCATGGTCTATTAATCCTGGTATTAAGCTTACGTTTTATACTGTAAATGTCATTGATGAAGAAGTGTTCAAATACAGTAGTAGTACTCTGTTAGTCTTTATAAAAGTTCTGTCAGAATTTAACGCTTCTCATTCAAATTTTTAACATTATTATGATTTCTTTTTCTAACTAGGTGGTTCAGTCCTTGGATATGCTGAAGATCATCCAAACAAGCTAGCATAGCAACAACAATGCTTGCCATAATGGTAAAGACATTTCTTTACAAAAGAGACATTCCTGATCAAATTGATTCCCATCCATGCACTGACAGCAGAAAATCTAATGAAGTATACATCAATGGAGCGCTTTGCCAAGTACATCAGTGTGGGGGTAAGGTTATTGGTGTCATCTGCGACAATAACAGTGTCAACCAAGCCACATTCAAGATGTTCTCCCCGATTCATCCTGACCGGCCGTGGATGGTGAACTCTCCATGTGACAACGAGCAGCCCCTCTTCCTTATCTACGACCCCGTTCATCTTCTGAAAAACATTCGAAACAACTGGCTCATGGAGAAGGAGCAAACCCTTAAATTTCAGTGTGATGGTGAGGAACTCTTCGCTTCTTGGGAGCCTTTGAAAGTTTAATACAGCCATGAGAGTGAGACATTCGTTTGCCACGCTGTTGGCACGGCCTGCTGGTTACCTGCTCCACGCTTTGCTGACTCCTGGGTAAGTCGTAGGGTTTGCCACTTCGATATCCACCTCACTTCACCAGGATGGGGATTGATGTGAGTTGGTGGGATGGCTTTGAGTCACCAATTTTCTCTTCCACTGTCATTATAAGGATGCTATAGATTACATCGTATTATTATTATATTATTATTATTATTATTATTAGTATTATTATTAGTAGTAGTAGTAGTAGTAGTAGTAGTAGTAGTAGTAGTAGTAGTAGTAGTAGTAGTAGTAGTAGTAGTAGTAGTAGTAGTAGTAGTAGTAGTAGTAGTAGTAGTAGTAGTAGTAGTAGTAGTAGTAGTAGTTATGTATTATTATTATTGATTATTATTATTATTATCTATTATTATCATTATTATCATTATTATTATTATTATTATTATTATTATTATTATTATTATTATTATTATTATTATTATTATGAACATAATTATAATTATTATTATTATTATTATTATTATTATTATTATTATTATTATTATTATTATCATTATTATTATCATTATTATCAACATTATCATTACAGTAGCTCTCTCCGTAATATCATCATCATTATTACGTGTTTCTATGCTCCAGTAAAACCTAGTTTTAGTAGTACAAATTCGTCAGTAGTAGTAGTAGTAGTAATAGTATCTTCTATTTTAAATAGTAGTAGTAGTAGTTCTAAACTTGTAGATAGATTTTAGTAGTAGATTTCATTCGTTCAGCTTTGGTGACGTGTTTACTAGTAGTAGTATTTTTAGTAGTTCGTAGTAACCATTAGTAACAATAACAATAACATTAAAATATGTAGTAGTACTAGTAGTAGTAGGCAATGTCCCCTTTGGTCAGAGATTTGACTTTATTTCTCAATTGAAACGTTGCAGTCGTCAAACCCACCCCCACCGCCCCTTCCTCTGTTTTCTCCTTTATCGTTGTTTTGTATCCGTCCCAACGATAATTGTTTGTGGACAAGACAAACATTTGAACAATAAGTCTTTCCTGGATATCCCAAGGGTTATTATTCTCTTAAACTTCTTGTCGATGAAATTCAACACCAACGAACTTTTAGACTGTGTCATTAAAACATTAACAGCTTTGGAGGGTAAAACTGTTAGTAATTTGACTGACTTTCTCCCTATTTCAAAAACAAAAATCGATGAATCTTTCCGTAATGCGCTTTTCGAAGTAGAGGCTCATAAACTACAGAGATCAAATATCAGGGACCGTGATGCCCACGGGGGAAGTGAACACGTGGGTTCATCTGACCTCGTGGCTTGTCGACGTAAAGAAGGTGAACAGCTTGAAACAATTGCTTACACAATATAGTAACCAGGAACGGAGAGCTCAAAATGGCTAATTTTCGCTGTATACAGACCGCCAGCAGTGACCCCGGCTTACTTCAACAAACATTTTACTAGGATGTTGGGGAGGGGAACGGAATCATACGACAATATTCTTGTCATAAGGAGACCTCGTTTAACATGGAATGTGTTGAAAAGTCAAAGAACTTGAAGACCTTTGTGACATTTACGATATGAATAATGCGATAACAGAGTACATGTTTCAAAAATATGCACAACCCATATTCCATGTAATCCTCGGAACAAAATAGATTTGTTCCAAATAGGTAGATTTCAGCACAGGGTGAGCGACTATCACTTTTGATCTTAACATGGAATTGTCATTTTTTCCAAACGGAAAACCAATAAAGAAATGTCTCTGAAGTTTTAAAACATTCATGGGACATATATCATATTACATCATGATGCTGTAAAACCGATATTTCACAACATTGTGGCTGGAAATAATGATTTGACGCTCAAACAAGATATACAAAATGTACTTTCGGTCAAATAAACATGCGCCAATTAAACATGTTCCATTAAGATGATAGATGTGCTATTACTTCAACAGCACACACGTTTTACTAAACAAATATTGTTTTAAAAGCCTGCATTAACAAAGTCAAGATGGGGGACTCAGTACTACAGAGGCTGGGCAACTTTTAAGCAAAATGTAGAAATTCGTGTCACAAAACTATAGAAAATATATAATAAAGAAATACTTTCTTGACCCTGCCCATGGCCTAGAGTAGGTTTTTCGACATCTAGTCCCATCGGAGACGGACAAATAAAGATTGAATGTGCAAAAATAATTCTGAGAAAGCAATCTGTAGCCGTTAAATATCCCTTGACTGTTTGCAAAATGTTCAATCATTTCTTTGTCAACTTTGCAAAAAACCCCCCAGCAAATCCAATATTGTGTATGTGGGTTAGCATTAAGGCCAATTAAAAATCCTACCAAACTTCATCAATAATTTGAATGCAAAATTAAATCTAATTAGACAATTGGCAAAATTCGATCAATAATTTTAAATGTCAGAAAACTTCGAAATCATCATTGTTGTGTATGTTGGTAATTAAATCCTAATACAAATCTGCCAAACATTATCGAAATCCCCAATTTGTGAATGAACATATATGCAATATCATAATTACAAATCTACCAAACTTCGAAATCAAGTAGTTTTTGTGAGATAAATTAAATTAAATTACAAATCTACCACTGTTTAAAAATCAACCCATTAGATATAAAAAATTATAGACCTAGTAAGCATCCTACCCAAACTTCCAAGATCAAAATAGTTGTGTATGTGGATAAATTGAATGATCTAATTAGAAATTTCTTTGCAAACCTCGAAAACAACATAGTTGTGTATGTGGATAAATTAGATCTAATTAGAAATCACTATGCCAATATTTATGGACATATCATTGTTGTGTATGTGGGTAAATTAAATTCTTTTGCACAAATTATCGGCATTCTGGTTTATCACCATATTTGTTTATGTGGGTAAATTAAATGTAATTAAAAGCAGCTAGTGAAGCTTGGGAATCATCATCATTTGGTTGTGGATAAATTAAATTAAATTAGAAATGTCCCAAACTTCGAAATCAACGTAGTTGTTTAATGTTTTTAAATTAGATGACAATTAGAAATCCTACCAAACTTCGAAATCAACGTAGTTGTGTATGTGGATAAATTAGATCTAATCACAAATCTACTAACTTCGTTAATCAACGTACTTGTGTATGTGGGTAAATTGATCTAATTAGAAATCCTTCCAAACTTGTAAATACCATAGTTGTCCATGTGGGTAAATTAGATCTAATTAGAAATCCTAACAAACTTCGAAATCACCAAAAATTGTGGATGTGGGTAAATTAGATCTTGTTAGAAATCTACCAAACTTTAGAAATCACCAAAATTGTGGATTAATTAGATCTAATTAGAAATCCTGCCAACTTCGAAATCATCATAGTTGTGTATGTGGATAAATAAAATTAAATTAGAAATCCTACCAAACTTCAAATCACCAAAATTGTGGATGTGGGTAAATTAGATCTAATTAGAAATCCTACCAAAAAAAAACCGAAATCACCATAGTTGTGGATGTGGGTAAATTAAATATAATTAGAATCCCGCAAAAAAAAAAAAACGAAATCACCATGGATGTGGATGTGGGTAAATTAAATCTAGTTAGATATCCTATGCGAAAAAAACGAAATGACCATAGTTGTGGATGTGGGTAAATCAAATCAAATTAGAAATTCTACAAAGCCATGAAATTACATTGTTATGTATGTGGGCAAAGCAAATCAAATCCAAATCCAAATCAAACCAAATGAATTCAAATCAAATCATTTAAATATCCCTTCAAATCAAATTAAATGAATTGAACTCAAATCAAATCAAATTAAATCAAATCAAATCAAATCTTGACTGGCGAGTTTGGAACCAAAATATTAATTTTCTGTTCTTTGTTATATTCAGGTAGAACGATCATTTATCTACAAGTTTTGGCAGAAAAATGTCCATATGACGTATCATTTTGTTTTTACAAAATATTTTGCTGGTGAAATATCGGTGAAAAACAGTCAAAATTTATTAAATTACCTTCCACTGTGATAAGATGGCAGTCTCACCTGTATATTGGCAGCTAATCGCTAACTGTAAAGCCCGCGGGTTACCTCAATTGCACCGACACCATCGTTCCTTTGGTCCATCGATGTGTGATGTAAGAGGCGTTGCGCACAGTGTGATCGTAAACACTCATTACAAGCATAGAATATAAGAAAAAACCAGAATGGTCATTTGACGTCTGTTTTTCACAACAGTGCACATCTAAATCTAGATTTATAATCCTCTTTACATTAGTAACAATGCCAGAAACTGTCGAAAGAGTAAGGGGACTGCTACAACAAGGGGAAATTCAGTCTAAATGTTTGTTTTGTGTTTTTCTTTTGTTTTTTTTTCTCGCATTTGAAATGTAGTTTTCACACTAAAATTCTATCTCCTCCCCCATTTACCGAACGATTTGTATTATATTTGACGCGTAGGTTTCCCTTGTCAATGTTCATAGAATTACCAGGGATTTTTGGGAGGATATTGTTAACTTTTTAAGGATTTTGTATTCAATAGGCTGCAACTTTTTATTTTTGTAAATCCATCTTATAGTATTTTCAAATTCATTTTCGAAACAACTATCCAAAATATCAACAACAAAAACTGACGTCACTCTTTAAATATTGAATGGAAAATCGATCTCGGAGGTTTTGAGTTATTTTTTCATAACTAAGGGAGGAGATAGATTTTAAATTGGGTCAAAGATCTTTAAGATGGCCGTCGTTTCTATGGCAACCAAGGACGCTACAAAACTTTTTCAATGATATAAGATGGAACTAGGTATTTTGAAGTTGCTCGTGTGGATACTAAAAGCAAAATACTTAAACTCAAATGCAAAACAAATCATTCTTCAAATGTTGACCCCTTAACCGACCCCCTTTAAGAGTTGTCACTTATTGTCGTTTATCGATTTGACTTCATTTGTTAAAAAGTTGGGTATTATTGAGAATACAGTGTTAGTTAAAGCTCTTGTTGGAAGAATTTATCCAGTAATACAGGGTGTGTGCAGAAAAATTAGGTTCCATGTCATTTCGATTTATTTGCTACAAATCTCAAGCTTCAACCAAATTTGTGTGACTTACACTACAGCCATGCGGAACCATGATGTATACATTTGTTTCTAATCCCATTATTGGTTATTCAAAACAATTCAAAATATAAATGGAATCAAAAGCTGACTAAATGACGCAACATACTGTTATGTAAGCCGCTAACACATCACTATGCAACCTTCTTTGTTCCCATCAGTCAGTTTGTGATTGAGGGAAATTCGGTAGGTAAACCGTACACGTCGTGTTGCGGATTGTGTGAATGCTAGAAAGCCCAAGGACCCCTCCCACCTTTTGCAGTCTATGCCTCAGTAACAGAACAGACTCTGAACGCGTTGGATTTGATGTTTTCGGCTCTGACTCTCTCTACCTGACGCTTTGTGAACATTTCAGTTCCCAAAGACTCTCTCTACCTGACGCTTTTGCATTTCAGTTCCCAGTGACTCTCTCTACCTGACGCTTTTGCGAACATTACAGTTCCCAGTGACTCTCTCTACCTGACGCTTTTGCGAACATTTCAGTTCCCAGTGACTCTCTCTCCTGACGCTTTTGCGAACATTTCAGTTCCCAGTGACTGTCTCTACCTGACGCTTTTGTGAACATTTCAGTTCTCAGTGACTCTCTCTACCTGACGCTTTTGTGAACATTTCAGTTCCCAGTGACTCTCTCTACCTGATGCTTTTGTGAACATTTCAGTTCTCAGTGACTCTCTCTACCTGACGCTTTTGTGAACATTTCAGTTCCATACAGACCAAGTCACTTTTAATTTTTCTACCTACTTATAAATTAGAGAAAGAGACAAAACATTTTTGTTTATCTTTATCTGATTTCTTTAACGAGCCTGTTCTCCGGTTTCCTTTTACTCAACTTGTACGTTCTCATTGGTCCTCAGTGTTAAATTAAATCAAATATTTGATGTAAGCCATATTAGCAAATTCGTGACACCTGTTGTTTTCTGGACACTATTTTTACGTGAATTCACGCTTAAGACAAAGGTTCTACTGACAAGCCTTTGCAACCATGATGCTATCTCAACTTTATGTAGCATCCAGAGGTTCTGACCGACAAGCCTTTTTCCAACCATGATGCTATCTCAACTTTATGTAGCATACAGAGGTTCTACCATTCAAGCCTTTTCCAACCATGATGCTATCTCAACTTTATGTAGCATACAGAGATTCTACCGACAAGCCTTCCAACTATGATGCTATCTCAACTTTATACTATCAATTAGCCTTTTCCAACCATGATGCTATCTCAACTTTATGTAGCATACAGAGATTCTACCGACAAGCCTTTTCCAACCAATGCTATCTCAACTTTTCAGAATAATCAACATGTTCTACAACAAGCCTTTTTCAACCATGATGCTATCTCAACTTTATGTTTATACAGAGATTCTACCGACAAGCCTTTTCCAACCATGATGCTATCTCAACTTTATGTAGCATACAGAGGTTCTACCGACAAGCCTTTTTCAGCCATGATGCTATCTCAACTTTATGGAGCATAGAGGACCTGCCATTTGTACCCTAACGACTGACAAGATTCTTCCAATGCAATATATGGGTATTCGTTTTCTACCTGATTGGAGTAAATATAATGTGTAAAGATCAATGTTCCATGAACTGAACAGCGAACCTTGAATAGGGCTCGAACTTCTAATAGGGATAAAAAGATAAACAAACGTCTACACAGACCACTGTGCTAGCAAAATGGTGGATAGCATCGGGACGAAGATTATCATAATGGTTAAAGGTCACCCAGTTAACAGTTCTATGCGCGCCTATTGTCTACACATTCTCAATTCTTACGCTTCCATAGGTGGATTTTTTTCCATAACGTTGTACTCTTACGAAAAATACTTCACTTTATTTTCTTCACTTGACTCGGGTGTAAATAGTATCTAGCGATAGGTAAGAAGATAGAGGGATAGAGAGAGAGAGAGAGAGAGAGAGATCTTGTCAGAGTGTTATACGAAAGCCTAACATGCTGGTGTACTGTATGTTCCCCAAGAAGTAGAGAAGGACTTTGAATGAAATGGCCTACTGGGGGAAATGATGTACAGTTGGCGGGACATCAGTTGTGTCAGGATACGGACTATAAATCCATCTTTATAAATCCATCTTTATAAATCCATCTTTATAAATCCCATCTTTATAAATCCATCTTTATCCATCCACCTTTATAAATCCATCTTTATCCATCCACCTTTATAAATCCATCTTTATCCATCCATCTTTATAAATCCATCTTTACAATCCATCTTTATAAATCCACCTTTATAAATCCATCTTTACAAATCCATCTTTATAAATCCACCTTCATAAATCAATCTTTACAAATCCATCTTTATAAATCCATTTTTATCCATCCATGTTTATAAATCCATCTTTATAAATCCCTTTATAAATCCACCTTTATAAATCCATCTTTACAAATCCATCTTTATAAATCCACCTTTATAAATCCATCTTTAAATCCATCTTTTATAAATCACCTTTATAAATCCATCTTTATCCATCAATTTATAAATCCATCTTTACAAATCAATCTTTATCCATCCATCTTTATAAATCCATCTTTACAAATCCGTCTTTATCCATCCATCTTTATAAATCCATCTTTATAAATCCATCTTTATCCATCCATCTTTATAAATCCATCTTATAAATCCATCTTTATCCATCCATCTTTATAATCCATCTTTATAAATCCAGAGAGATCCATACATCTTTTATAAACCTTCTTTCTAAATCCATCTTTATAAATCCATCTTTATAAATCCATCTTTATAAATCCATCTTTATCCATCCATCTTTATAAATCCATCTTTATAAATCCATCTTTATCCATCCATCTTGATAAATCCATCTTTATAAATCCAACTTATCCATCCATCTTTATAAATCCATCTTTATAAAGACAGAGAGAGAGATCCATCTTTATATTCGCTGTAGAAAGAAAAATTACAAAGAATTAGAGAGAGAGAGAGAATGACTCGAAGAGAAAACAAAATCTAAATATAACTATTTGAACAATAAACGTTCATAAGAGCGATCTAAAAGTGAATAATTTAAAAAACCGAATGGCTAGTAGATGACCCCACAAAACCACGAGTCTCCCTGCTGCCTTGTAGGCCGGTCTTGGCGACCAAAGGCTAAGGAGTTAACCTCGACATAAAATAACAACCTGCTGCCTTGCAGGTCGGTCTTGGTTGACCAAAGGCTTATGGAGTCAACCCTGACAGAAAATAACAAGGCCTGGCAGGGGGCCTCAAGGTGACAACCCCACCATCAACCTGATTCAGAGAAGTAAAAACAACCTGGAATATAACCGGCTTGATCTTTGGAAGACGAACTTGGAAGCGAACACGGACTGTGATTTTTGGAAGATTGAACGTTAGGGCAATAAATGGAAAAAGTTAGATTAGTTTAAGAAATGGAAGAATTCAAAGTAGATATTTTGGCCATTACAGAAACAAAAAAAAGGACAAGGAATAGAAAATGTATGACCGAATCATATTTTAGTCTTCTCAGGGGTAGATGTCAAAGATAGAGCTATAGTAGGAGTAGGCCCCCTAGAGCATAAAAGGCATAAAAAGCTACTAGAAAGCTGGAAATGTATAAGGCCACGGCTATTAGAGGTAAATATTAAACCAAAAGGACGAAAATTAAATTATTAATAGATTTGGACCAAACGAAGACACAAATAAAGATGAAAAAGATATCTTCGAAAACAATTTACACAATAGCTGCAGAGAATCTTAAATCCAAACAGGAACAGAATAACATGAAAATAGCCAACACCTTTTTCCCTCATAAAGATATTCACAAATACACAAGGGTAAATGAAGACAGGTGTGAAAAGTCAATCATAGATTACATAATAGTTAGCAGCTCCCTTTTTTACAGTACATTGGATACAAGAGTAAATAGAGGAGCAGAAATATTTAGTGATCATCACTAGTGATTGCCAAAATGAGATTACATGACTGAAGAAAACAAACAGAAAAGGAAATAGAAGAAAGCTACTAAACTCAAAATAGAGGAACTAAATAAACCAGTAGTAAAACAGGTATACCAATCTAGGATAAAAAGATTTATCAGTGAAAGACAGATGGATCTGAATGATAGCACAATAGAAGAAAAAAGGGGCAGATGTATAAAGAAAAACTCCTCAGCTGTACTGAAAAGGTCTGTGGTAAAAAAACAAATTAAAGGAGATGGGGAAAAGAACGATATGGTGGAATGAGAATGTTAAGACAAAGATCAAAGAAAGAAGAATGCCTGGAAGAAATACTTGCAAACAAAGAGACCAGAGGATAGGATAGATTACGTGAATAAAAGAACTATCGCCAAAGAGGAAGTTAGAAAAGCAAAACAGGAACAATGGGAAGAGTTTGGACAAAGACTTCAAGAAAGCTATCAAGAAATCAAAAGCTGTTCTGGGGGCAATGAAGAGCATGAGAAAGACCAAAGCATGCTCAATACGACAAATTAAGAATGCCAAAGGAGAAAGAATGAAAGAAGACAGCGAAATCATGGAAACATGGAGAAAGCATTTTTACCAATTACATAATCCCTCCAGAACATATGAAACAAGGAGCAAGATCAATTAGTAATAGTATCAAGTAATCCAGAGGAGACAGCTGAAGATGTAGGTATATCAATGGAAGAAATCAAACAGCTATAAGAAAAGTGAAATAAGGAAAACCCCAGGAGCAGATCAAGTTGATCCAAAAATGATTAAAAACCAAGGAACAAAGGCAGACAAACTACTACATGCAATATGCCAAAAGTATGCCAGGATACTGGAAATGAGACTAAAGAAAAGAGTAGAGGATTAGATTCAAGAGCATTAGAGTGGATTTAGACCAGTAAGGAGTGTACAAGATCACATATTTACAATTAGACAAATAATAGAAAAAATCCTTGAGAGAAACATTGACTTGCACCTGTGTTTTATTGACAGAAAAGGCATATCAGGAGGGACGAACTATGGTATTCCTTAAAAGAACACACCGGGTAGAGCAAAATTTAACAGAAGCCATTAAAGGTTTTTTACAATAAACCAACATGTGCAGTGAGAGTAGCTGGAAACATATCTACCGAATTTCATCTAGATATAGGAGTAAGATAGAGTTGTAACCTAAGTCATCTTTTGTTTATCACATTTATGGATTCAGTCGCAAAGGCATCCTCAAAAATGAATAAAATGAATGTAGGTATGTAGAAGCTCAAACCAGTAAATGTATCAATGCTTTCATTTGCCGATGATTTAGTTCTGTTTGGAAGATCAGAAAGTGACCTTCAGTCGAATATCAACATTATGAACAATGAACTAAATAAAAGAGGAATGAGAGTAAATGCAAAGAAAATAATGCTAGTAACTAGGGAAGCTAAAACACAAAATCTTAAATTCGGCAGGGAGTATTTAGAACAAGTTCAAAGCTACAATTACCTAAGAGTAATGATTAACTCAGATGGAAAACTAAGAGAAGAAATCAGCCAGAGTATCAAAAAGGCAAGAAAAATACATGGCTGATTAAGAATGCATCCAAGTGACTTGGGTAAACACAGCTAGAAGCAACTACACAACAACGACTAACTTAAGACTGGTCTATGACAATCACAAATGTATAACTCCAGTGCAACTGTCCTGTATCCCTATACGTACATATTTAGGCAAAAGATAGAATTTGCAATAACAGAATTAGATGAACAACCTTGTAAGTGTAGATGCAGGATTGTGTCGCTGAACACTATCGAGCACAAGCCGTTAACCCCCCCCCCCCCCCCCCAAACACGGTTACTCATCTTAAAATGTTCATTATACGTCAAAGTGTGCATGTTCTATTGAGCTTGTTTATTGAGCTACGGGTCTACGATTTTGACACAAGATGCGCCATGTTAAATTTCATAGAAAAATGAAGAAGAAAAAGTTTCTCGAAATAATTGTGGGTTACAGGGTTGTTATACTCAGGGGACGACAGGGTATCAGAACATAACAGGGTATCAGAACATAACATCGTATCAGAACATAACAGGGTATCAGAACGTAACAGGGTATCAGAACATAACAGGGTATCAGAACATAACAGGGTATCAGAACATAATAGGGTATCAGAACATAACAGGGTATCAGAACATAACAGGGTATCAGAACATAACAGGGTATCAGAACATAACAGGGTATCAGAACATAACAGGGTATCAGAACGTAACATGGTATCAGAACATAACATCGTATCAGAACATAACAGGATATCAGAACATAACAGGGTATCAGAACATAACAGGGTATCAGAACATAACAGGGTATCAGAACATAACAGGGTATCAGAACATAACATGGTATCAGAACATAACAGGGTATCAGAACATAACAGGGTATCAGAATATAACATGGTATCAGAACATAACATGGTATCAGAACATAACATGGTATCAGAACATAACATGGTATCAGAACATAACATGGTATCAGAACATACAGAACATAACATGGTATCAGAATATAACATGGTATCAGAATATAACATGGTATCAGAATAAACATCGTATCAGAACATCACATGGTATCAGAATATAACATGGTATCAGAACATAACATGGTATCAGAACATACAGAACATAACATGGTATCAGAACATAACATGGTATCAGAATATAACATGGTATCAGAACATAACATGGTATCAGAACATCACATGGTATCAGAACGTAACATGGTATCAGAACATAACATGGTATCAGAACATAACATGGTATCAGAACATCACATGGTATCAGAATTTAACATGATATCAGAACATCACATGGTATAAGAATATAACATGGTATCAGAACATAACATGGTATCAGAACATAACATCGTATCAGAACATAACATAGTATCAGAACATAACATGGTATCAGAACATAACATGGTATCAGAACATAACATGGTATCAGAACATAACATAACATGGTATCAGAATTTAACATGGTATCAGAACGTAACATGGTATCAGAACATACAGAACATAACATGGTATCAGAATATAACATGGTATCAGAACATAACATGGTATCAGAATATACAGAACATAACATGGTATCAGAATATAACATGGTATCAGAACATAACATGGTATCAGAATATACAGAACATAACATGGTATCAGAATTTAACATGGTATCAGAACGTAACATGGTATCAGAACATACAGAACATAACGCGGTATCAGAATATAACATGGTATCAGAACATAACATGGTATCAGAATAAACATGGTATCAGATTAAACATGGTATCAGAATATAACATGGTATCAGAACATAACATGGTATCAGAACATACAGAACATAACAGGGTATCAGAACATAACAGGGTATCAGAATATAACATGGTATCAGAACATAACATGGTATCAGAACATAACAAGGTATCAGAACATAACATGGTATCAGAACATAACATAGTATCAGAACATAACACGGTATCAGAACATAACATGGTATCAGAACATAACATGGTATCAAAACATAACATGGTATCAGAACATAACATGGTATCAGAACATAACACAGTATCAGAACATAACATGGTATCAAAACATAACATGGTATCAGAACATAACATGGTATCAGAACATAACACGGTATCAGAACATAACATGGTATCAGAATATAACATGGTATCAGAATATAACATGGTATCAGAACATAACACGGTATCAGAACATAACATGGTGCCACAACAATAATACCTGTTTTTATACTAATCATCAGATTCTTCCATCCTAGAGAAGAGAAGGAGACAAAACATCTTCTTCTTCACGATCACCATCGGTTCTATCTGAACGGGATTCCTTGGCCTTATATTTCCTTTTCCCACTTTCAAGGGATCCTGCAAAGATCAAAAACACTGTGAAGATGTGGGCATTCTCACAGTATTGTTGTGTGTTGCAACTTGTGGTGTTTTGTGTATTTCACGGAGGAGGAGGAGGAGGCGGAGGAGAGTTTCCCGCTGCCAAAGCTAAACAGCCGCACATCGTATTCGTGCTAGCAGACGATTACGGCTACAACGACGTCGGATATCACGGTTCTGAAATCAAAACCCCAGTCCTGGATGAGGTGGGTAATTAAAGTTTGTGTATCCGTCTGTCTGTCTCCATTTCTTAGTTGATAGCCCCTCTAAATAGCGTATACGAGTGTTCTCTTTATCTTCCTATCTACTTTGTGAATTGTTATCGTTATCGTCATTTCATTACTATTATAATTAGCATTATCATTATCATTATCCTTATCATTATCATTATCCTTATCATTATCATTATCCTTATCATTATCATTATCATTATTGTCATTATTATTAGTATCATCATTCTTGTCATTATTGTTATTATTGTTGTTATTGTTATTATTGTTATTATTATTATTATTATTATTATTATTATTATTATTATTATTATTATTATTATTATTATTATTATTATTATTATTATTATTATTATTATTATCATTACTGTCATTATTAGTGTTATTATTAGTGTTGTTATTATTATTATTATTATTATTATTATTATTATTATTATTATTATTATTATTATTATTATTATTATTATATTATTATTATTAGTAATATTATCATTTTTTTATTATTATTATTATTTATTATTATTATTATTATATTTTTATTATTATTATT
>JAXRKP010000604.1:204685-232185 GCA_037039925.1 Doris montereyensis | reverse complement strand
GAGGGTGGAGGGTAACAACTACCCACTGACGAAATGACCTGACCATGTTACTGTTACTGTTACTGTTACTGTTACTGTTACTGTTACTGTTACTGTTACTGTTACCGTTACCGTTACCGTTACCGTTACCGTTACCGTTACCGTTACCGTTACCGTTACCGTTACTGTTACTGTTACTGTTACTGTTACTGTTACTGTTACTGTTACCACAATTCAAACTTGACTTTTCCACCAGATAACGAAGATGTAACGGTTGGTGGGTTGGGGTGGGGGGCGGGGGGGGGGGGGGTAATAACTACCCACTGACGAAATGACCTGACCTTGTTACTGTTATTGTTACTGTTACTGTTACCGTTACCACAATTCAAACTTGACTTTTCCACCAGACAATGGAGGTGTAGCCAAGGTGGGGGAACAACTAAGCACTGCGTGGCAGAAGGTTCCCTGTGGGACGGCGGTACCCGAGCTGTGGGCTTTGTTGTCGCCCCTGATCTGGAGATGGCTGGCTCAGTCAGCAGGGCGTTGATCCACATCACCGATTGGTTCCCTACGTTCCTTGGCTTGGCTGGTGGCTCCCTCAACGGCACCAAACCTCTGGACGGCTATGATCAATGGGACGCTATCAGGTGCGTTGTTTTTGTTTTGTTTTTTGGTTTTATTTTGTTTTGTTGAGTTTTGTTGTTGTATTGTTATTTAATTCAATTCAACTCAATTCAATTCAATTCAATTCTATTCAATTCAATTCGGTTCAGTTCAGTTCAGATCAGTTCAGTTCAGTTAAATTTAATTCAATTCAATTCAATTCAATTCAATTCAATTCAGATCAGTTCAGTTCAATTCAATTCAATCCAATTCAATTCAAATCAATTCAATTCAATTCAGTTCAGTTCGATTCAATTCAATGCAATTCAATTCGATTCAATACAGTTGTATTGCCCTCTTAAAGGCACATCATCTTCGTTAGAAGCGATCTAAGAACTACCCATTGTGTACATTGGAATAAAGAATTATGTTATTATTATAGAAACAGATAATAGTTCATTAATCAAAATTATAATGCATAATTTGTTAATATGAATATGAACGATGAAAATATGTGGTACATATCTTGGCACACGAAAGAATCATTGTCTTTATACAATAGTGTAGCTCCCCTCCTCTCTTCCCTGCCCTCAAGTTGACTTTCACTCCATCGCTTTCTTTAGCCCACTAAGCCGTTGTCTTCCTACTCGTACTTTCCGTCCTCTTCCACCTCCGTATCATTATTGCCATCATCATAATCATTGTGATTGCCGTCGTCATATCTCAATATCCATTTCCTTCTCCTATCGACCATGCACTGGAACTTTATTGCAGCCTGTTGAAATTACAAACTTACACAAACAAGTTCAATATTTGCAACGACTGCAAACGGACAGCGATTTGTTTATTTCATGTCCACGGAGAGATAGAGACATTAGGAACGAAAGCGAGTTTTGAAATTGACAATGTTGATAGTTTATGTCGTTCATATTCTGAATGATCTCGTTAATTCTCATCTTAAAGCGTCGGATATCCCTTTCAAAGCAGATGTACATATACAAACTTCATTATCAGGCAGCCATAGCGACGATGCCTTCACAGTTTTTCTCTTCAAAATCAGAAGGGTAGACAAACACAATCGTCTCACAAAACAGAAAATGCAAACAACAATGACAATTCATTAAATTCTTCCACAAACCCTACATGTAATACCATACAAACGCCTCATGGCAAGAAGGATGCTATAGATTCCATATATTATATGGTTCATGGCAAGAAAGATGCTATAGATTCCATATATTATATGGTTCATGGCAAGGAGGATGCTATAGATTCCATATATTATATGGTTCATGACAAGAAGGATGCTATAGATTCCATATATTATATGGTTTATCTCAAGAAGGGTGCTATAGATTCCATATATAATATGGTTTATGTCAAGAAGGGTGCTATAGATTCCATATAGTATATGGTTCATGGCAAGAAGGATGCTATAGATTCCATATATTATATGGTTTATGTCAAGAAGGGTGCTATAGATTCCATATATTATATGGGTTATGTCAAGAAGGGTGCTATAGATTCCATATATTATATGGTTTATGTCAAGAAGGATGCTATAGATTCCATATATTATATGGTTTATGTCAAGAAGGGTGCTATAGATTCCATATAGTATATGGTTTATGTCAAGAAGGATGCTATATATTCCATATAGTATATGGTTCATGGCAAGAAGGATGCTATAGATTCCATATAGTATATTGTTCATGGCAAGAAGGGTGCTATAGATTCCATATAGTATATGGTTCATGGCAAGAAAGATATATAGATTCCATATAGTATATGGTTCATGGCAAGAAGGGTGCTATAGATTCCATATAGTATATGGTTCATGGCAAGGAAGATACTAATAGTAGCCTTATATTATATGATTCATGACAAGGTGCATACTACTAATATATTTATATTATATGGTTCATGGCAAGGAAGATACTAATAGTAGCCTTATATTATATGATTCATGACAAGGTGCATACTAATAGTAGCCTTATATTATATGATTCATGACAAGGTGCATACTAATAGTAGCCTTATATTATATGATTCATGACAAGGTGCATACTAATAGTAGCCTTATATTATATGATTCATGGCAAGGTGCATACTAATAGTAGCCTTATATTATATGATTCATGGCAAAGGTGCATACTAATAGTAGCCTTATATTATATGATTCATGGCAAAGGTGCATACTAATAGTAGCCTTATATTATATGATTCATGGCAACGCGCATGCTTATAGTAGCCTTATATTATACGATTTATGGGAACAGCATGACACTCGTTGCTGATACCAGACAAACACATCTAATAATATTGAAGAAATATCGAGATCATTGAAAGTGGAAGGAAACGCAAATGGAATTAAAGATCTTAGAAAAGGAACGAAGCCAAGTTTTGAGGAACATTGGCATACATGTACATGCATATCTTTCCGATGAAAGGAAGTGACAGCTAGAATGATTGGGGAGCGGTGTGAAAGGAAATGACAGCTAGAATGATTGGGGAGCGGTGTGGAAAGGAAATGACAGCTAGAATGATTGGGGAGCAGTGTGGAAAGGAAATGACAGCTAGAACGATTGGGCAGTGGTGAGGAAAGGAAGTGACAGCTAGAACGATTGGGGAGCGGTGTGGAAAGGAAGTGACAGCTAGAACGATTGGGGAGGGGTGAGGAAAGGAAGTGACAGCTAGAACGATTGGGGAGTGGTGAGGAAAGGAAGTGACAGCTAGAACGATTGGGGAGTGGTGAGGAAAGGAAGTGACAGTTAGAACGATTGGGGGGGGGGTGGTGAGGAAAGGAAGTGACAGTTAGAACGAATGGGGAGTGGTGAGGAAAGGAAGTGACAGCTAGAACGATTGGGGGTTGTGAGGAAAGGAAGTTATAAGTTAGAACAATTGGGGGGTTGTGAGGAAAGGAAGTGACAGCTAGAACAATTGGGGGGTTGTGAGGAAAGGAAGTGACAGCTAGAACGATTGGGGGTTGTGAGGAAAGGAAGTGACAGCTAGAACGATTGGGGAGTGGTGAGGAAAGGAAGTGACAGCTAGAACGATTGGGGAGGGGTGAGGAAAGGAAGTGACAGCTAGAACGATTGGGGAGCGGTGAGGAAAGGAAGTGACAGCTAGAACGATTGGGGAGGGGGTGAGGAAAGGAAGTGACAGCTAGAACGATTGGGGGGGGGGGTTGTGAGGAAAGGAAGTGACAGCTAGAACGATTGGGGGGGTCGTGAGGAAAGGAAGTGACAGCTAGAACGATTGGGGGGGCTTGTGAGGAAAGGAAGTGACAGCTAGAACGATTGGGGAGCGGTGGAAAGGAAGTGACAGCTAGAACGATTGGGGAGGGGTGAGGAAAGGAAGTGACAGCTAGAACGATTCGGGAGTGGTGAGGAAAGGAAGTGACAGCTAGAACGATTGGGGAGTGGTGAGGAAAGGAAGTGACAGTTAGAACGATTGGGGGGTGGTGAGGAAAGGAAGTGACAGTTAGAACGATTGGGGAGTGGTGAGTGAAAGGAAGTGACAGCTAGAACGATTGGGGGTTGTGAGGAAAGGAAGTGACAGTTAGAACAATTGGGGGGTTGTGAGAAAGGAAGTGACAGCTAGAACAATTGGGGGGTTGTGAGGAAAGGAAGTGACAGCTAGAACGATTGGGGGTTGTGAGGAAAGGAAGTGACAGCTAGAACGATTGGGGAGTGGTGAGGAAAGTGACAGCTAGAGATTGAAAAGGAAGTGACAGCTAGAACGATTGGGGGTGGTGAGGAAAGGAAGTGACAGTTAGAACGATTGGGGGTTGTGAGGAAAAAGTGACAGCTAGAACGATTGGGGGGGTTGTGAGGAAATCAAATGACAGAACAGGGGGTGGTGAGGAATGAAGTAGAACGATTGGGGGGTTGTGAGGAAAGGAAATGACAAGTGACTAGAACGATTGGGGGGTGGTGAGGAAATCAAATGACAGCTAGAACGATTGGGCAGTGGTGAGGAAAGGAAGTGACAGCTAGAACGATTGGGGGTGGTGAGGAAAGGAAGTGACAGTTAGAACGATTGGGGAGTGGTGAGGAAAGGAAGTGACAGTTAGAACGATTGGGGGGGGTGTGAGGAAAGGAAGTGACAGTTAGAACGATTGGGGGTGGTGAGGAAATGAAGTGACAGCTAGAACGATTGGGGGTGGTGAGGAAATCAAGTGACAGAACGATTGGGGGGGTGGTGAAGTGACAGTTAGAACGATTGGGGAGTGGTGAGGAAATGAAGTGACAGTTAGAACGATTGGGGAGTGGTGAGGAAATGAAGTGACAGTTAGAACGATTGGGGAGTGGTGAGGAAAGGAAGTGACAGTTAGAACGATTGGGGAGTGGTGAGGAAAGGAAGTGACAGTTAGAACGATTGGGGAGTGGTGAGGAAAAGGAAGTGACAGTTAGAACGATTGGGGGAGTGGTGAGGAAAGGAAGTGACAGTTAGAACGATTGGGGAGTTGAGGAAAGGAAGTGACAGTTAGAACGATTGGGGAGTGGTGAGGAAAGGAAGTGACAGTTAGAACGATTGGGGAGTGGTGAGGAAAGGAAGTGACAGTTAGAACGATTGGGGAGTTGTGGTGAACGATTAAGGAGGAAAATCAAGTGACAGTTAGAACGATTGGGGAGTGGTGAGGAAAGGAAGTGACAGTTAGAACGATTGGGGGAGTGGTGAGGAAAGGAAGTGACAGCTAGAACGATTGGGGAGTGGTGAGAAAGGAAGTGACAGCTAGAACGATTGGGGAGGGGTGAGGAAAGGAAATGACAGTTAGAACGATTGGGAGTGGTGAGGAAAAAGTGACAGTTAGAACGATTGGGGAGTGGTGAGGAAAGGAAGTGACAGTTAGAACGATTGGGGAGTGGTGAGGAAGGAAGTGACAGTTAGAACGATTGGGGAGGGGTGAGGAAAGGAAATGACAGCTAGAACGATTGGGGAGTGGTGAGGAAAGGAAATGACAGCTAGAACGATTGGGGAGTGGTGAGGAAATAAAATGACAGTTAGAACGATTGGGGAGTTGTGAGGAAAGGAAATGACAGTTAGAACGATTGGGGAGTGGTGAGGAAAGGAAATGACAGTTAGAACGATTGGGGAGTGGTGAGGAAAGGAAGACAGGAACGATTGGGGAGTTGTGAGAAATAAAGTGACAGTTAGAACCATTGGGGAGTGGTGAGGAAATAAAGTGACAGCTAGAACGATTGGGGAGTGGTGAGGAAAGGAAGTGACAGCTAGAACGATTGGGGAGTTGTGAGAAAGGAAGTGACAGTTAGAACGATTGGGGAGTTGTGAGGAAATAAAGTGACAGTTAGAACGATTGGGGGGTTGTGAGGAAAGGAAGTGACAGTTAGAACGATTGGGGAGTGGTGAGGAAAAAGTGACAGCTAGAACGATTGGGGAGTGGTGGGGAAAGGAAATGACAGCTAGAACGATTGGGGAGTGGTGAAATCAAGTGACAGCTAGAACGATTGGGGAGTGGTGAGGAAATCAAGTGACAGCTAGAACGATTGGGGAGTGGTGAGGAAAGGAAATGACAGCTAGAATGATTGGGGAGTGGTGAGGAAAGGAAGTGACTGTTAGAACGATTGGGCAGTGGTGAGGAAATCAAATGACAGCTAGAACGATTGGGGAGTGGTGAGGAAATCAAGTGACAGCTAGAACGATTGGGGGAGTGGTGAGGAAATGAAGTGACAGCTAGAACGATTGGGCAGTGGTGAGGAAGGAAAGTGACTGTTAGAACGATTGGGGAGTGGTTAGGAAAGTGACAGAACGATTGGGCAGTGGTGAGGAAAGGAAGTGACAGAGAACGATTGGGCAGTGGTGAGGAAATCAAATGACAGTTAGAACGATTGGGGAGCGGTGAGGAAAGGAAGTGACAGCTAGAACGATTGGGGAGTGGTGAGGAAATCAAGTGACAGAACGATTGAGAGTGGTGAGGAAATGAAGTGACAGTTAGAACGATTGGGAGGGGTGAGGAAATGAAGTGACAGTTAGAACGATTAGGGAGTGGTGAGGAAGGAAGTGACAGTTAGAACAGTTAGGAGTGGTGAGAAATGAAGTGACAGTTAGAACGATTGGGGGGGAGGAAATGAAGTGACAGCTAAGGCCACGATTGGGGAGTGGTGAGGAAAGAAGTGACAGCTAGAACGATTGGGGGGGAAATGAAGTGACAGCTAGTACCGATTGGGGAGTGGTGAGGAAAGGAAGTGACAGCTAGAACGATTGGGGAGGGGTGAGGAAAGGAAGTGACAGCTAGAACGATTGGGGAGCGGTGAGGAAAGGAAGTGACAGCTAGAACGATTGGGGAGGGGTGAGGAAAGGAAGTGACAGCTAGAACGATTGGGGGGGGGGGTTGTGAGGAAAGGAAGTGACGGCTAGAACGATTGGGGGGGGGGGTTGTGAGGAAAGGAAGTGACAGCTAGAACGATTGGGGAGCGGTGTGGAAAGGAAGTGACAGCTAGAACGATTGGGGAGGGTGAGGAAAGGAAGTGACAGCTAGAACGATTGGGGAGTGGTGAGGAAAGGAAGTGACAGCTAGAACGATTGGGGAGTGGTGAGGAAAGGAAGTGACAGTTAGAACGATTGGGGGGGGGGGGTGGTGAGGAAAGGAAGTGACAGTTAGAACGATTGGGGAGTGGTGAGGAAAGGAAGTGACAGCTAGAACGATTGGGGAGTGGTGAGGAAAGGAAGTGACAGCTAGAACGATTGGGGAGTGGTGAGGAAAGGAAGTGACAGTTAGAACGATTGGGGGGGGGGGGGTGGTGAGGAAAGGAAGTGACAGTTAGAACGATTGGGGAGTGGTGAGGAAAGGAAATGACAGCTAGAACGATTGGGGGGTTGTGAGGAAAGGAAGTGACAGTTAGAACAATTGGGGGGTTGTGAGGAAAGGAAGTGACAGCTAGAACAATTGGGGGGTTGTGAGGAAAGGAAGTGACAGTTAGAACGATTGGGGAGTGGTGAGGAAAGGAAGTGACAGTTAGAACGATTGGGGAGTGGTGAGGAAAGGAAGTGACAGCTAGAACGATTGGGGAGGGGTGAGGAAAGGAAGTGACAGCTAGAACGATTGGGGAGGGGTGGTGAGGAAAGGAAATGACAGTTAGAACGATTGGGGAGAGGTGAGGAAAGGAAGTGACAGTTAGAACGATTGGGGAGTGGTGAGGAAAGGAAGTGACAGTTAGAACGATTGGGGAGTGGTGAGGAAAGGAAATGACAGTTAGAACGATTGGGGAGTGGTGAGGAAAGGAAATGACAGCTAGAATGATTGGGCAGTGGTGAGGAAAGGAAGTGACAGCTAGAACGATTGGGCAGTGGTGAGGAAAGGAAGTGACAGCTAGAACGATTGGGGAGCGGTGTGGAAAGGAAGTGACAGCTAGAACGATTGGGGAGGGGTGAGGAAAGGAAGTGACACCTAGAACGATTGGGGAGTGGTGAGGAAAGGAAGTGACAGTTAGAATGATTGGGGGGGGGGGGTGGTGAGGAAAAGAAGTGACAGTTAGAACGAATGGGGAGTGGTGAGGAAAGGAAGTGACAGCTAGAACGATTGGGGGGTTGTGAGGAAAGGAAGTTATAAGTTAGAACAATTGGGGGGTTGTGAGGAAAGGAAGTAACAGCTAGAACGATTGGGGGGTTGTGAGGAAAGGAAGTGACAGCTAGAACGATTGGGGGGTTGTGAGGAAAGGAAGTGACAGCTAGAACGATTGGGGAGTGGTGAGGAAAGGAAGTGACAGCTAGAACGATTGGGGAGGGGTGAGGAAAGGAAGTGACAGCTAGAACGATTGGGCAGCGGTGAGGAAAGGAAGTGACAGCTAGAACGATTGGGGAGGGGTGAGGAAAGGAAGTGACAGCTAGAACGATTGGGGGGGGGGGGGGGTTGTGAGGAAAGGAAGTGACAGCTAGAACGATTGGGGGGGGGGGTTGTGAGGAAAGGAAGTGACAGCTAGAACGATTGGGGGAGGGGGGTTGTGAGGAAAGGAAGTGACAGCTAGAACGATTGGGGAGCGGTGTGGAAAGGAAGTGACAGCTAGAACGATTGGGGAGGGGTGAGGAAAGGAAGTGACAGCTAGAACGATTGGGGAGTGGTGAGGAAAGAAAGTGACAGCTAGAACGATTGGGGAGTGGTGAGGAAAGGAAGTGACAGTTAGAATGATTGGGGGGGGGTGGTGAGGAAAAGAAGTGACAGTTAGAACGAATGGGGAGTGGTGAGGAAAGGAAGTGACAGCTAGAACGATTGGGGGGTTGTGAGGAAAGGAAGTTATAAGTTAGAACAATTGGGGGGTTGTGAGGAAAGGAAGTGACAGCTAGAACGATTGGGGGGTTGTGAGGAAAGGAAGTGACAGCTAGAACGATTGGGGGGTTGTGAGGAAAGGAAGTGACAGCTAGAACGATTGGGGAGTGGTGAGGAAAGGAAGTGACAGCTAGAACGATTGGGGAGGGGTGAGGAAAGGAAGTGACAGCTAGAACGATTGGGGAGCGGTGAGGAAAGGAAGTGACAGCTAGAACGATTGGGGAGGGGTGAGGAAAGGAAGTGACAGCTAGAACGATTGGGGGGGGGGGTTGTGAGGAAAGGAAGTGACGGCTAGAACGATTGGGGGGGGGGGGGGTTGTGAGGAAAGGAAATGACAGCTAGAACGATTGGGGAGCGGTGTGGAAAGGAAGTGACAGCTAGAACGATTGGGGAGGGTGAGGAAAGGAAGTGACAGCTACAACGATTGGGGAGTGGTGAGGAAAGGAAGTGACAGCTAGAACGATTGGGGAGTGGTGAGGAAAGGAAGTGACAGTTAGAACGATTGGGGGGGGGGGGTGGTGAGGAAAGGAAGTGACAGTTAGAACGATTGGGGAGTGGTGAGGAAAGGAAATGACAGCTAGAACGATTGGGGGGTTGTGAGGAAAGAAAGTGACAGTTAGAACAATTGGGGGGTTGTGAAGAAAGGAAGTGACAGCTAGAACGATTGGGGGGTTGTGAGGAAAGGAAGTGACAGCTAGAACGATTGGGGAGTGGTGAGGAAAGGAAGTGACAGCTAGAACGATTGGGGAGGGGTGAGGAAAGGAAGTGACAGCTAGAACGATTGGGGAGCGGTGAGGAAAGGAAGTGACAGCTAGAACGATTGGGGAGTGGTGAGGAAAGGAAGTGACAGCTAGAACGATTGGGGAGTGGTGAGGAAAGGAAGTGACAGTTAGAACGATTGGGGGGGGGGGGTGGTGAGGAAAGGAAGTGACAGTTAGAACGATTGGGGAGTGGTGAGGAAAGGAAATGACAGCTAGAACGATTGGGGGGTTGTGAGGAAAGGAAGTGACAGTTAGAACAATTGGGGGGTTGTGAGGAAAGGAAGTGACAGCTAGAACAATTGGGGGGTTGTGAGGAAAGGAAGTGACAGTTAGAACGATTGGGGAGTGGTGAGGAAAGGAAGTGACAGTTAGAACGATTGGGGAGTGGTGAGGAAAGGAAGTGACAGCTAGAACGATTGGGGAGGGGTGAGGAAAGGAAGTGACAGCTAGAACGATTGGGGAGGGGTGGTGAGGAAAGGAAATGACAGTTAGAACGATTGGGGAGAGGTGAGGAAAGGAAGTGACAGTTAGAACGATTGGGGAGTGGTGAGGAAAGGAAGTGACAGTTAGAACGATTGGGGAGTGGTGAGGAAAGGAAATGACAGTTAGAACGATTGGGGAGTGGTGAGGAAAGGAAATGACAGCTAGAATGATTGGGCAGTGGTGAGGAAAGGAAGTGACAGCTAGAACGATTGGGCAGTGGTGAGGAAAGGAAGTGACAGCTAGAACGATTGGGGAGCGGTGTGGAAAGGAAGTGACAGCTAGAACGATTGGGGAGGGGTGAGGAAAGGAAGTGACAGCTAGAACGATTGGGGAGTGGTGAGGAAAGGAAGTGACAGTTAGAATGATTGGGGGGGGTGGTGAGGAAAAGAAGTGACAGTTAGAACAAATGGGGAGTGGTGAGGAAAGGAAGTGACAGCTAGAACGATTGGGGGGTTGTGAGGAAAGGAAGTTATAAGTTAGAACAATTGGGGGGTTGTGAGGAAAGGAAGTAACAGCTAGAACGATTGGGGGGTTGTGAGGAAAGGAAGTGACAGCTAGAACGATTGGGGGGTTGTGAGGAAAGGAAGTGACAGCTAGAACGATTGGGGAGTGGTGAGGAAAGGAAGTGACAGCTAGAACGATTGGGGAGGGGTGAGGAAAGGAAGTGACAGCTAGAACGATTGGGGAGCGGTGAGGAAAGGAAGTGACAGCTAGAACGATTGGGGAGGGGTGAGGAAAGGAAGTGACAGCTAGAACGATTGGGGGGGGGGGTTGTGAGGAAAGGAAGTGACAGCTAGAACGATTGGGGGGGGGGGGTTGTGAGGAAAGGAAGTGACAGCTAGAACGATTGGGGGAGGGGGGTTGTGAGGAAAGGAAGTGACAGCTAGAACGATTGGGGAGCGGTGTGGAAAGGAAGTGACAGCTAGAACGATTGGGGAGGGGTGAGGAAAGGAAGTGACAGCTAGAACGATTGGGGAGTGGTGAGGAAAGAAAGTGACAGCTAGAACGATTGGGGAGTGGAGAGGAAAGGAAGTGACAGTTAGAATGATTGGGGGGGGGGGGTGGTGAGGAAAAGAAGTGACAGTTAGAACGAATGGGGAGTGGTGAGGAAAGGAAGTGACAGCTAGAACGATTGGGGGGTTTTGAGGAAAGGAATGACAACTAGAACGATTGGGAGTTGTGAGGAAGGAAGTGACAGCTAAAACGATTGGGAGTGGTGAGGAAGAAGTGACTGGTAGAACGATTGGGAGTGGTGAGGAAGGAAGTGACTAGTAGAACGATTGGGGATTGGTCAGGAAAGGAAGTGACAGCTAGAACGATTGGGCAGTGTTGAGGAAAAAGTGACAGCTTAAACGATTGGGAGGGGAGTGACAGCTAGAACGTTGGGGAGGGGTGAGGAAGGAAGTGACAGCTAGAACGATTGGGGAGGTGGTTGTGAGGAAAGGAAGTGACGGCTAAACGGTTGGGGTGGTGTGGAAAAGGAAGTGACAGTTAAACGATTGGGGGTTGTGTGGAAAGGAAGTGACGGCTAGAACGATTGGGGGTGGTGAGAAGGAAGTGACAGTTAGAACGATTGGGGGGTGGTGAGGAAAGGAAGTGACAGTTAGAACCATTGGGGGGTGGTGAGGAAAGGAAGTGACAGTTAGAACGATTGGGGAGTGGTGAGGGAAAGGAAGTGACAGCTAGAACGATTGGGGTGGTGAAAATGGAAGTGACAGTTAGAACGATTGGGGTTGTGAGGAAAGGAAGTGACAGTTAGAACGATTGGGGGGTTGTGAGGAAAGGAGTGACAGTTAGAACGATTGGGAGTGGTGAGGAAAGTGACTGGTAGAACGATTGGAGTGGTGGGGAAGTCAAGTGACAGAACGATTGGGGAGTGGTGAGGAAATCAAATGACAGAGAACGATTGGGGAGTGGTGAGGAAATCGAAGTGACAGAACGATTGGGGAGTTGTGAAGGAAATCAAGTGACAGAAACGATTGGGAGGGGGTGAGGAAATGAGAAGTGACAGTTAGAACGATTGGGGAGTGGTGAGGAAATCAAGTGACAGAAACGATTGGGGAGCAGTGAGGAAATCAAGTGACAGAACGATTGGGGAGTGGTGAAATCAAGTGACAGAACGGGAGTGAAATGAAGTGACAGTTAGAACGATTGGGGAAATCAAGTGACAGAACGATTGGGGAGGGTGAGGAAATCAAGTGACAGACAGGGAGTGGTGAATCAAGTGACAGTTAGAACGATTGGGGGGAGTGGTGAGGAAAAATGAAGCTAGAACAGGGGAGTGAGCGCGAGGAAATCAAGTGACAGAACGATTGGGGTGAGGAAATGAAGTGACAGTTAGAATGATTGGGAGGGGTGAGGAAATAAAGTGACAGTTAGAACGATTGGGGAGTGGTGAGAAAGGAAGTGACAGTTAGAACGATTGGGGAGTTGTGAGGAAATGAAGTGACAGTTAGAACGATTGGGGGGAGGAAATGAAGTGACAGCTAGTTGGGGAGTGGTGAGGAAATCAAGTGACCGCTAGAACGATTGGGGAGCTAGTACGATTGGGTGTGAGGAAATAAAGTGACAGCTAGAACGATTGAAATTGGTGAGGAAATAAAGTGACAGCTAGAACGATTGGGGAGTGGTGAGAAATAAGTTTGCTAGAACGATTGGGGAGTTGTGAGGAAATAAAAGTCACGGCTAGAACGATTGGGAAAAAATCGAGAACGATTGGGGAGTGGTGAGGAAATAAAGTGACAGCTAGAACGATTGGAGAGTTGTGAGGAAATAAAGTGACTAGCTAGAACGATTGGAGAGTTGTGAGGAAAGGAAGTGACAGCTAAAACGATTGGGGAGTGGTGAAAGAAGTGGCTGGTAGAACGATTGGGGAGCAAGGAAAGGAAGTGACTAGTAGAACGATTGAGGTGGTCAGAAGTGACAGCTAGAACGATTGGGCAGTGTTGAGGAAAGAAGTGACAGCTAGAACGATTGGGGGTGACAGCTAGAACGTTGGGGAGAAAGGAAGAGTGACAGCTAGAACGATTGGGGGTTGTGAGGAAAGGAAGTGACAGCTAGAACGATTGAAGGTGGTGAGAAAGGAAGTGACAGCTAGAACGATTGGGGGGGGTGAGGAAAGGGGGTTAGAACGATTGGGGGTTGGAAAGGAAGTGACAGCTAGAACGATTGGGGAGTGGTGAGGAAAGGAAGTGACAGTTAGAACGATTGGGGGAGTGGTGAGGAAAGGAAGTGACAGTTAGAACGATTGGGGAGTGGTGAGGAAAGGAAGTGACAGCTAGAACGATTGGGGAGTTGGAGGAAAGGGAAGTGAGGAACAATTGGGGGGTTGTGAAAAAGGAAGTGACAGCTAGAACGATTGGGGGGTTGTGAGGAAAGGAAGTGACAGTTAGAACGATTGGGGAGTTGTGAGGAAAGGAAGTGACAGCTAGAACGATTGGGGAGTGGTGAGGAAAGGAAATGACAGCTAGAACGATTGGGGAGTGGTGAGGAAATCAAGTGACAGAAACGATTGGGGAGTGGTGAGGAAATGAAGTGACAGCTAGAACGATTGGGGAGTGGTGAGGAAAGGAAGTGACAGTAGAACGATTGGGGAGTTGTGAGGAAATGAAGTGACAGCTAGAACGATTGGTGACAGCAGTGTGGAGGAAAGGAAGTGACAGCTAGAACGATTGGGGGTTGTGAGGAAAGGGAAATGACAGCTAGAACGATTGGGGAGTGGTGAGGAAAAAGTGACAGCTAGAACGATTGGGGGTGGTGAGGAAAGGAAGTGACAGTTAGAACGTTTTGGGGGGTGGTGAGGAAATAAAGTGACAGAGCTAGAACGATTGGGGAGTGGTGAGGAAATCAAGTGACAGTTAGAACGATTGGGGAGTGGTGAGGAAATGAAGTGACAGCTAGAACGATTGGGGAGTGAGGAAATCAAGTGACAGTTAGAACGATTGGGGAGTTGGTGAGGAAAGGAAGTGACAGTTAGAACGATTGGGGAGTGGTGAGGAAAGGAAGTGACAGTTAGAACGATTGGGGAGTGGTGAGGAAAGGAAGTGACAGTTAGAACGATTGGGGAGTGGTGAGGAAAGGAAGTGACAGTTAGAACGATTGGGGAGTGGTGAGGAAAGGAAGTGACAGTTAGAACGATTGGGGAGTGGTGAGGAAAGGAAGTGACAGTTAGAACGATTGGGGTGACAGCTGGTGAGGAAAGGAAGTGACAGTTAGAACGATTGGGGGTGGTGAGGAAAGGAAGTGACAGCTAGAACGATTGGGGAGTGGTGAGGAAAGGAAGTGACAGCTAGAACGGATTGGGGAGTTGTGGGGAAATAAAGTGACAGTTAGAACGATTGGGGAGTTGTGAGGAAATCAAGTGACAGCTAGAACGATTGGGGAGTGGTGAGGAAAGGAAGTGACAGCTAGAACGATTGGGGAGTTGTGAGGAAAGGGGAAGTGACAGCTAGAACGATTGGGGAGTGGTGAGGAAATGAAATGACAGTTAGAACGATTGGGGAGTGGTGAGGAAAGGAAGTGACAGAGAACGATTGGGGAGTGGTGAGGAAAGGAAGTGACAGTTAGAACGATTGGGGAGTGGTGAGGAAAAGAAATGACAGTTAGAACGATTGGGGAGTGGTGAGGAAAGGAAGTGACAGTTAGAACGATTGGGGAGTGGTGAGGAAAGGAAATGACAGCTAGAACGATTGGGGAGTGGTGAGGAAATCAAGTGACAGAAACGATTGGGGAGTGGTGAGGAAATCAAGTGACAGCTAGAACGATTGGGGAGTGGTGAGGAAAGGAAGTGACAGTTAGAACGATTGGGAGTTGTGAGGAAATCAAGTGACAGAACGATTGGGGAGTTGTGAGGAAATGAAGTGACAGTTAGAACGATTGGGGAGTTGTGAGGAAAATAAAGTGACAGTTAGAACGATTGGGGAGTGGTGAGGAAATAAAGTGACAGTTAGAACGATTGGGGAGTGGTGAGGAAATCAAGTGACAGTTAGAACGATTGGGGAGTGGTGAGGAAAGGAAGTGACAGCTAGAACGATTGGGAGTGGTGAGAGAAAGGAAGTGACAGCTAGAACGATTGGGGGTTGTGAGGAAAGGAAGTGACAGCTAGAACGATTGGGGAGTTGTGAGGAAATAAAGTGACAGTTAGAACGATTGGGGGAGTGGTGAGGAAAGGAAGTGACAGCTAGAACGATTGGGGGAGTGGTGAGGAAATCAAGTGACAGCTAGAACGATTGGGGAGTGGTGAGGAAAGGAAAGTGACAGCTAGAACGATTGGGGAGTGGTGAGGAAAGGAAGTGACAGCTAGAACGATTGGGGAGTGGTGAGGAAAGGAAGTGACAGCTAGAACGATTGGGAGTGGTGAGGAAATGAAGTGACAGCTTAGAACGATTGGGGAGTGGTGAGGAAATGAAGTGACAGCTAAACGATTGGGCAGTGGTGAGGAAATGAAGTGACAGCTAGAACGATTGGGCAGTGGTATTGGAAAGGAAATGACAGTAGAACGATTGGGGAGTGGTGAGGAAAGGAAGTGACAGCTAGAACGATTGGGGAGTGGTGAGGAAATAAAGTGACAGCTAGAACGATTGGGGAGTGGTGAGGAAAGGAAGTGACAGCTAGAACGATTGGGGAGTGGTGAGGAAAGGAAGTGACAGCTAGAACGATTGGGGAGTGGTGAGGAAATAAAGTGACAGCTAGAACGATTGGGGAGTGGTGTGGAAAGGAAGTGACAGCTTAGAACGATTGGGGAGTTGTGAGGAAAGGAAGTGACAGCTTAGAACGATTGGGGAGTGGTGAGGAAAGGAAGTGACAGCTAGAACGATTGGGGAGTGGTGAGGAAAGGAAGTGACAGCTAGAACGATTGGGGAGTGGTGGAAAGGAAGTGACAGCTAGAACGATTGGGGAGTGGTGAGGAAAAGGAAGTGACAGCTAGAACGATTGGGGAGGGTGTGAGGAAAGAAGTGACAGCTAGAACGATTGGGAGTGGTGAGGAAAGGAAGTGACAGCTAGAACGATTGGGGAGTGGTGAGGAAAGGAAGTGACAGTTAGAACGATTGGGGAGTGGTGAGGAAAGGAAGTGACAGCTAGAACGATTGGGGAGTTGTGAGGAAAGGAAGTGACAGCTTAGAACGATTGGGGAGTTGTGAGGAAAGGAAGTGACAGCTAGAACGATTGGGGAGTGGTGTGAAAGGAAGTGACAGTTAGAACGATTGGGGAGTGGTGAGGAAAGGAAGTGACAGTTAGAACGATTGGGGAGTGGTGAGGAAAGGAAGTGACAGCTAGAACGATTGGGGAGTGGTGAGGAAAGGAAGTGACAGGTAGAACGATTGGGGAGTGGTGAGGAAAGGAAGTGACAGAGAACGATTGGGGAGTTGTGAGGAAAGGAAGTGACAGAGAACGATTGGGGAGTGGTGAGGAAATGAAGTGACAGTTAGAACGATTGGGGAGTGGTGAGGAAAGGAAGTGACAGAACGATTGGGGAGTGGTGAGGAAATCAAGTGACAGAGAACGATTGGGGAGTGGTGAGGAAATCAAGTGACAGAACGATTGGGGAGTGGTGAGGAAATCAAGTGACAGAACGATTGGGGGTGGAAAGGAAATGACATCAGAACGATTGGGGAGTGGTGAGGAAATCAAGTGACAGAACGATTGGGGAGTGGTGAGGAAATCAAGTGACAGAACGATTGGGGAGTGGTGAGGAAATCAAGTGACAGAACGATTGGGGAGTGGTGAGGAAATCAAGTGACAGCTAGAACGATTGGGGAGTGGTGAGGAAAGGAAGTGACAGCTAGAACGATTGGGGAGTGGTGAGGAAATCAAGTGACAGTTAGAACGATTGGGGAGTGGTGAGGAAATGAAGTGACAGTTAGAACGATTGGGGAGTGGTGAGGAAAGGAAGTGACAGTTAGAACGATTGGGGAGTGGTGAGGAAATGAAGTGACAGTTAGAACGATTGGGGGTGGTGAGGAAATGAAGTGACAGCTAGAACGATTGGGGAGTGGTGAGGAAAGGAAGTGACAGTTAGAACGATTGGGGAGTGGTGAGGAAATGAAGTGACAGCTAGAACGATTGGAGAGTTGTGAGGAAAGGAAGTGACAGCTAGAACGATTGAGTGGTGAGAAAGGAAGTGACAGCTAGAACGATTGGAAGTGGTGAGGAAATAAAGTGACAGCTAGAACGATTGGGGAGTGGTGAGGAAATAAAGTGACAGCTAGAACGATTGGGGAGTGGTGAGGAAATAAAGTGACAGCTAGAACGATTGGGGAGTTGTGAGGAAATAAAGTGACAGCTAGAACGATTGGGGAGTTGTGAGGAAATAAAGTGACAGCTAGAACGATTGGGGAGTGGTGAGGAAATAAAGTGACAGCTAGAACGATTGGGGAGTGGTGAGGAAATAAAGTGACAGCTAGAACGATTGGGGAGTGGTGAGGAAAGGAAATGACAGCTAGAACGATTGGGGAGTGGTGAGGAAATCAAGTGACAGAGAACGATTGGGGAGTGGTGAGGAAATGAAGTGACAGTTAGAACGATTGGGGAGTGGTGAGGAAAGGAAGTGACAGTTAGAACGATTGGGGAGTGGTGAGGAAATCAAGTGACAGAGAACGATTGGGGAGTGGTGAGGAAAGGAAGTGACAGTTAGAACGATTGGGGAGTGGTGAGAAAAGGAAATGACAGCTAGAACGATTGGGGAGTGGTGAGGAAATCAAGTGACAGCTAGAACGATTGGGGAGTGGTGAGGAAAGGAAGTGACAGCTAGAACGATTGGGGAGTGGTGAGAAAAGGAAGTGACAGAACGATTGGGGAGTGGTGAGGGAAGTGACAGTTAGAACGATTGGGGAGTGGTGAGGAAATAAAGTGACAGCTAGAACGATTGGGGAGTGGTGAGGAAATCAAGTGACAGCTAGAACGATTGGGGAGTGGTGAGGAAATCAAGTGACAGAACGATTGGGGAGTGGTGAGTAAAAGAAGTGACAGTTAGAACGATTGGGGAGTGGTGAGGAAAGGAAGTGACAGCTAGAACGATTGGGGAGTGGTGAGTAAAGGAAGTGACAGCTAGAACGATTGGGGAGTGGTGAGGAAAGGAAGAGACAGCTAGAACGATTGGGGAGTGGTGAGAAAGGAAGTGACAGTTAGAACGATTGGGGAGTGGAGAAAGGAAGTGACAGCTAGAACGATTGGGGAGTGGTGAGGAAATCAAGTGACAGAGAACGATTGGGGAGTTGTGAGGAAATCAAGTGACAGAACGATTGGGGAGTGGTGAGGAAATCAAGTGACAGAACGATTGGGGAGTGGTGAGGAAAGGAAGTGACAGTTAGAACGATTGGGGAGTGGTGAGGAAATCAAGTGACAGAACGATTGGGGAGTGGTGAGGAAATCAAGTGACAGAGAACGATTGGGGAGTGGTGAGGAAAGGAAGTGACAGTTAGAACGATTGGGGAGTGGTGAGGAAATCAAGTGACAGAACGATTGGGGAGTGGTGAGGAAATCAAGTGACAGCTAGAACGATTGGGGAGTGGTGAGGAAATGAAGAGACAGCTAGAACGATTGGGGAGTGGTGAGAAATCCAAGTGACAGCTAGAACGATTGGGGAGTGGTGAGAAAGGAAGTGACAGCTAGAACGATTGGGGAGTGGTGAGGAAAGGAAGTGACAGTTAGAACGATTGGGGAGTGGTGAGGAAATGAAGTGACAGTTAGAACGATTGGGGAGTGGTGAGGAAAGGAAATGACAGCTAGAACGATTGGGGAGTGGTGAGGAAAGGAAATGACAGCTAGAACGATTGGGGAGTGGTGAGGAAAGGAAATGACAGTTAGAACGATTGGGGAGTGGTGAGGAAAGGAAATGACAGCTAGAACGATTGGGGGTGGTGGGGAAAGGAAGCGACAGTTAGAACGTTTGGGGGGGGTTGTAAGGAAATGAAGTGACAGTTAGAACGATTGGGGAGTGGTGGGGACAGGAAGTGACAGCTAGAACGATTGGGGGTGGTGAGAAATGAAGTGACAGAACGATTGGGGAGTGGTGAGGAAATGAAGTGACAGTTAGAACGATTGGGGGTGGTGAGGAAATGAAGTGACAGTTAGAACGATTGGGGAGTGGTGAGGAAAGGAAATGACAGCTAGAACGATTGGGGAGTGGTGAGGAAATGAAGTGACAGTTAGAACGATTGGGGAGTGGTGGGAAAGGAAGTGACAGCTAGAACGATTGGGGAGTGGTGAGGAAAGGAAGTGACAGCTAGAACGATTGGGGAGTTGTGAGGAAATAAAGTCACGGCTAGAACGATTGGGAGTTGTGAGGAAATAAAGTGACAGCTAGAACGATTGGGGAGTGGTGAGGAAAGGAAGTGACAGCTAGAACGATTGGGGAGTGGTGAGGAAGTGACAGCTAGAACGATTGGGGAGTGGTGAGTAAAAGGAAGTGACAGCTAGAACGATTGGGGAGTGGTGAGGAAAGGAAAGTGACAGCTAGAACGATTGGGGAGTGGTGAGGAAATAAAGTGACAGCTAGAACGATTGGGGAGTTGTGAGGAAATAAAGTGACAGCTAGAACGATTGGGGAGTTGGTGAGTAAATAAAGTGACAGCTAGAACGATTGGGGAGTGGTGAGGAAATAAAGTGACAGCTAGAACGATTGGGGAGTGGTGAGGAAATAAAGTGACAGCTAGAACCATTGGGAAGTGGTGAGGAAAGGAAGTGACAGCTAGAACGATTGGAGAGTGGTGAGGAAAGGAAGTGACAGCTAGAACGATTGGGGAGTGGTGAGGAAATAAAGTGACAGCTAGAACGATTGGGGAGTGGTGAGGAAAGGAAGTGACAGCTAGAACGATTGGGAAGTGGTGTGGAAAGGAAGTGACAGCTAGAACGATTGGGGAGTGGTGAGGAAATAAAGTGACTGGTAGAACGATTGGGGAGTGGTGAGGAAAGGAAGTGACTGGTAGAACGATTGGGGAGTGGTGAGGAAATAAAGTGACTGGTAGAACGATTGAAGAGTTGTGAGGAAATAAAGTGACTGGTAGAACGATTGGGGAGTGGTGTGCTATCCGATGTCGATTAAAGTGCAAAAATAGTTTAAGTCGAGAAGAAATACAAGTGTAGGTCTTTTTCAAATTTCTTGTCCATGAAATATGCGGAAGAGCAGAGACAATCCATTTCTAAATAAATTGCTAACAAATCAAAGGGCGAGTTGCTACGGAAACAGAAACTATGGAGACGCCAGTCCCGTCTATACACGGCTCAAATACGAAAGCGTCACCAAGACATACAAGTCATTCTTCCTGGTAACACTTGGCACCAGGCATGATTTCGTCTTTAGTGTTTTATCCAAACGCAAAATAACGGAACAATGCGCCAAGAACACTTGTAAACACATCAATCATAATATTATGTGTACCTGAATCTGTGGCGAATGAAATCAGGCATCACATTCGATATTGTACGACTATACAGAAAATACAAAGAGAACATGTAGCATTTCCTTTTTACAATGAGTTAAGCATTCCATGACGAAAAAGATTTGGCTTTTTCAAACAAACTTTTACACAGAACGACATGGTGCAACAAAAATAATGTTTGAAGAGAGCAAAATGCTGACAAGCACACATGTAATAAAAGTCTTGACGATTCAAAATAAGTCAACCGTGAGGGTGCTCTATTTTTAGACCTTGACATTTGGGAACATTGGATGTTTTCAGCTACATATGGCCAGACAATTTCTCAGTCAGAGGAGTCAATCAGATCGTTTCTTGTGGGGTTTTTTACTTCTTGAAAATACGGCCCAAGAAAGGAAAGCGAGGAATAAATTTAACATCCGACATTTGTGCCTGTCAAAATCAGAACAGATTTATGGCTACACTACAATGCTTTGGTATTTTAGTATTTTATTGATTAAAGTTTTGTTCCACGTTAAATTTAATATGTTAGATCCAGCAGGCCTTTATTTCATTTGGCTACTGCAAAATGGTTACTTTCAAATGCTTTTGTTTAATAATTTATTATTTTCTGTTTGAAGATCCATATACCTGTATCCCGGGCTGTGGATGGGGGAGTAGATGATCCCGCCTTCAACGAGTCTCCTGCTGCCTTGCAGGCAGGTCTTGGCTGACCAAAGGCTAAGGGAGTTAACCCTGAAATAAAACAACCTGCTGCCTTGCAGGAAGGTCTTGGCTGACCAAAGGCTAACGGAGTTAACCGTGACAGAAAATAACAACCTGCTTCCTTGCAGGCTGGTCTTGAATGACTAAAGGCTAAGGGAGTTAACCCTGACAGAAAATAACAAGGCCTGGTAGGGGGCCTCAAGGTGGCAGCCCCACCATCTACCTAGGGTACAATGGGCTACTTACCTGCTTATCCAAAACAACCTGATTCAGAGACATAAAAGTAATATAACTGGCTTGATCTTTCGAAGACGAACTTGGAATCGAATACGGACTGTAAATTTTGGAACATGGAATAGTAGGGCAATAAATGAAAAAGAGTTAAAATTAGTTGAAAAAATGGAAAAATTCAAAGTAGATATTTGGCCATTGCAGAAACAAGAAAAAGGACAGGGAATAGAAAATGTAGGACCGAATCATAATTTAATCTTCTCAGGAGTAGATGTCAAAGATAGTGCTAGAGCAGGAGTAGGTCTCCTAGTGCATAAATGGCATGAAAAGCTACTAGAAAGCTGGAAATGTATAAGGCCACGGCTATTAGAGGTAAATATTAAACCAAAAGGAAGAAAATTAAATTAGTAATAGCTTATCAACCAAACGAAGACGCAACTAAAAAAGAAAAAGATATCTCCGAAAACGATTTACAAATAGCTGCAGAGAATCTTAAATCCAAACAGGAACTAATGCTTTTAAAATACTTAAACTCTAGAGTAGGCAACAATGTAGAAACGTCGGGATGAGTAATAGGTAAAGAAGGAGGAACAACAACTTCTCCAAATGGAGAGAGACTAATAGATTTTGGCTAAAGAACAACATGAAAATAGCCAACATCTTTTTCCTCATAAAGATATCCACAAATATACAACAGTAAATGACGACAGGTGTGAAAAGTCAATGATAGACTACATAATAGTTAGCAGCTCCCTTTTTCTGACAGTACATTGGATGCAAGGGTAAACAGATGAGCAGAAATATTTAGTGATCATCCTTAGTGATTGCCAAAAATGAGATTACTGACTGAAGAAAACAAACAGAAAAGGAAAGAGAAAAGAAAGCTACTAAACTCAAAATAGATTAACTAAATAAATCAGTAGTAAAAACAGGTATAGGAATCTAGGATAAAAAGATTTATCAAGTGAAAGACAGATGGATCTGAATGATAGCAAAATAGAAGAAAAGTGGCAGATGTATGAAGAAAAACTCCTCAGTTGTACTGAAGAGGTCTGTGGTAGGAAATAAATTAAAGAAAGATCAAGGAAAAGAACAGCATGATGGGATGAGATTGTCAAGACTAATATCAAATACGTCCAAATTAAGAATGCCTGGAAGAAATACTTGCAAACAAAGACCAGAAACATAGGATAGTATTTTCAACAATGAATAAAAACAGAACTATCGCCAACAAGGAAGTAAGGAAAACAAAACAGGAACAATGGAAAACAAAGACTTCAAAAAAAGCTATCAAGTAAATCAGAAAGCTGTTTTGGGGCAATGAGGCATATCAACTTTATCTAGAAATGATTAAAACCCAAGGGAGAGATTCAGACAAACTCCTACATGCAATATGCCAACAAGCATGGAAGTCCAAACAGGTGCCAGATGATTGGAAAAAGGGAACAGTAGTACCAATACATAAGAAAGGATCAACTATGGTATGCTCAAACTATAGAGGGATATCTCTACTAGCGTACCAGAAAAGTATATGCCAGGATACTGGAAATGACACTAAGGAAAAGAGTAGAGGATCAGATTGAAGAGCATCAGAGTGGATTTAGACCAGGAAGAAGTGTACAAGACCACAATATTTACAATTAGACAAATAATAGAAACATTCCTTAAGAAACATTGACTAGCACCTGTGTTTATTGACTTAGAAAAGGCATTTGACATTGTGAGGGAGGGACGAACTATGGCATTCCTTAAAAACACAATGTAGAGTAAAATTTAATAGAAGTCATTAAAAGTTTTTACAATAAACCAACATGTTGGAAACATATCTGCAGAATTTGATGTAGATATAGGAGTAAGACAGGGTTGTATCCTAAGTCATCTTTTGTTTATCACATGTATGGATTCAGTCGCAAAGGCATCCTCAAAAATGAAGAAAAAAATGTAGGTATGTGGAAGTTCAAACCAGTAAATCTATGAATGCTTTCATTTGCCGATGATTTATGATTTTATATCAACATTATGAGCAATGAACTAAATAAAAGAAATGAGAGTAAATGCAAAGAAAACCAAAAACAATGCTAGTAACTAAGGAAGCTAAAACACAAAATCTTAAATTGACCAGGGAGAATTTAGAACAAGTTCAAAGCCACCTTCGACCCCTTACCCCTTTTCCAAACAGTGTCATGAAGTTTTAAACGGACTTAAATCTCCAATAAATTTTTTAAAAAATGTTTGGATTCCAGCAAAGATGAACCAAGTCCACGACGAGCTTCTACACGTGATAGACCCCAAGACCCGCCATGGGGGTGTTGACCCACAACGACACCTTTGACCACCGTGTCCGCGCTGCCCTGAGGTTCGGCGACTGGAAACTCCTCACGGGCGACCCAGGCTCGGCCAGCTGGCACAAGGCGCCAGAGTTCAGCCGCGATTATGCCACTCAAGTAACTGCTGGTGAGTGCCTTGTTTGTGTCCTTGTTCCTGCCCTTGTTCTTGTCCTTGTCCTTGTTCTTGTTCTTGTTCTTGTTCTACTTGTGCTTGTTCTTGTTCTTGTCCTTGTTCTTGTTCTTGTTCTTGTCCTTCTTCTTGTTCTAGCCTTGTTCTTGTTCTTGTTCTTGTTCTTCTTGTGCTTGTTCTTGTTCTTGTCCTTGTCCTTGTGTTTGTTCTTGTCTTTGTTCTTGTTCTTGTTCTTGTTCTTCTTGTTCTTGTTCTTGCTTTGTTCTTGTTCTTGTCCTTGTTCTTGTCCTTGTTCTTGTTCTTGTCCTTGTCCTTGTTCTTGTTCTTGTTCTTGTTCTTCTTGTTTTGTTCTTGTTCTTGTCTTTGTTCTTGTTCTTGTTCTTGTCCTTGTTCTTGTCCTTGTTCTTGTTCTTGTTCTTGTCCTTGCTCTTGTTCTTGTTCTTCTTGTTCTTGTTCTTGCTCTTGTCTTTCTTGTTCTTGTTCTTGTTCTTGTTCTTGTTCTTGTCCTTGTTCTTGTTCTTGTTCTTGTTCTTGTTCTTGTTCTTGTTCTTGTTCTTGTTCTGTTCTTCTTGTTCTTGTTCTTCTTGTTCTTCTTGTTCTTGTTCTTGTTCTTGTTCTTGTTCTTGTTTTCTTCTTCTTCTTCTTGTTCTTGTTCTTGTTCTTGTTCTTGTTCTTCTTCTTCTTCTTCTTCTTCTTCTTGTTCTTCTTCTTCTTCTTCTTCTTCTTCTTCTTCTTCTTTTCTTCTTCTTCTTCTTCTTCTTCTTCTTCTTCTTCTTCTTCTTCTTCTTCTTCTTCTTCTTCTTCTTCTTCTTCTTCTTCTTCTTCTTCTTCTTCTTCTTCTTCTTCTTCTTCTTCTTCTTCTTCTTCTTCTTCTTCTTCTTCTTCTTCTTCTTCTTCTTCTTCTTCTTCTTTCTTCTTCTTCTTCTTCTTCTTCTTCTTCTTCTTCTTCTTCTTCTTCTTCTTCTTCTTCTTTTCTTCTTACTTCTTCTTCTTCTTATTCTTCTTCTTCAATATTCTTCTTCTTCTTCTTCTTCTTCTTCTCTTCTTCTTCTTCTTCTTCTTCTTCTTCTTCTTCTTCTTCTTCTTCTTCTTCTTCTTCTTCTTCTTCTTCTTCTTCTTCTTCTTCTTCTTCTTCTTCTTCTTCTTCTTCTTCTTCTCCATCTTCTTCTTCTTCTTCTTCTTCTTCTTCTTCTTCTTCTTCTTCTTCTTCTTCTTCTTCTTCTTCTCCTATTCTTCTTCTTCTTCTTCAATTCTTCTTTGATAGCACTAAATTCTTCTTCTTCTTCTTCTTCTTCTTCTTCTTCTTCTTCTTCTTCTTCTTCTTCTTCTTCTTCTTATATTCTTCTTCTTCTTCTTCTTCTTCTTCTTCTTCTTCTTCTTCTTCTTCTTCTTCTTCTTCTTCTTCTTCACTATTATTCTTCTTCTTCTTCTTCTTCTTCTTCTTCTTCTTCTTCTTCTTCTTCTTCTTCTTCTTCTTCCAATTCTTAATTCTGTGTAGATATAGACTTAAATCTTCATCTTCTTGTTATTATCATCCAATATTATAGATAGCACTAAATCTTATATAGGGAATGTTATTATCATCAATATTATAGATAGCACTAAATCTTATATAGGAATGTTATTATCATCAATATTATAGATAGCACTAAATCTTATTCTAGGGAATGTTATTATCATCCAATATTATAGATAGCACTAAATCTTATATAGGGAATGTTATTATCATCAATATTATAGATAGCACTAAATCTTATATAGGGAATGTTATTATCATCAATATTATAGATAACACTAAATCTTATGGTCTTTTTTGTTATCATCAATCTCAATATTTAAAATGCATTGATTTTTCTTCTGTTTTCTTCTTTTACTTAAATTCATCTTCATCTTCTAAGGTGATCTTCTCTCTTCTTCTTCTTCTTCTTTTTTGGTCTTCTTTTTTCTTCTTCTCATTTGATTTGGGGTGTGAATGTGACTTTCAATATCATTTGTCTAATTTTATCATTTGATTTGGGGTGTGAATAATCTATTTGTCTAATTTTTATCATTTGATTTGGGGTGGAATGTTATTATCTATTTCCAATTTTATCATTTGATTTCTTCTTCTTCTTCTTCTTCTATATGCTCTATCTACTTTGTTTAATTTTTCTTCTTCATTTGATTTGGGGTGTGAATGTTTTCCTACTTTGTCTAATTTTTCTCATTTTACTTCTTTCTTCTTTTCTGCTTCTGACCACATATCTAGTTTGTCTAGTTCATCTAATTTGAGGTGTGAATGTGACCACATATCTACTTTGTCTAATTTTCTTCATTTGATTTGAGTGTGAATGTGACCACATATCTATTTTGTTTAATTTTATCATTTGATTTGGGGTGTGAATGGGACCACATATCTAGTTTGTCTAAAAATTTTTGATTTTTGATCTCATTTTGGCGTTCAATGTGACCTCTTCAAGAAGAAGTTCTTCTTCTCAAATTCAGTCTTCTTCAACATTTATTCTCTAATTTTTATCTTATTTAATAATGATATGATTTTTTGTTTTGTATTCGTATATTTGCTTTCATTCTCAGCGCCTTAGAGCATTTATATGGACTTGTTCTTTTCTTCATGAATTATTATCACTATTACTATTCTTCTTTAATTCCTATTACTAATTCCATTTCTTCTTCTTCGATTTGGAGGAGGAATCAACCTAGTCTTCACTTCTTCTTCCTTCTCAACCAAAGATCTAGTCTTCAAATCCTTCTTCTTTCTCCTTACCTCCGCTTCAAAGATTCTTCTTAGTTTCTCCAAATTTTCATTGTTATTCTTCAATTTCTATTATTCGGCTCTTCAATTATTATTATTATTATTATTATTATTATTATTATTATTATTATTATTAATTATTCTTCTATTATCATTATTATTATTATTTTTATTATTATTAGTCTTATTTCTTATTATTATTATTATTATTATTATTATTATAATTATTAATTTTTATCTTTTATTAATCCTTCTTTTATTATTATTATTATTATTATTTTTCTTCTTATTCTTATTATCTATTATTATTATTATTATTATTATTATAACATTATTATTATTATTATTATTATTATTAGCACTAAATCTTATTAAATGTTATTATTATTAATATTATTATTACTAAATCTTATTAGGGAATGTTATTATCATCCAATATTATTATTCTTATTCTTATTAGAATGTTATTATCATTAATATTATTATAGCACTAAATCTATTAGGGAATGTTATTATTATTATTATAGATAGCACTAAATCTTATTAAATTATCATTAATATTATAGATTATCTTATTGTTTATTATTCCATATTATTATTCTAATTAGGGAATGTTATTATCATCCAATATTATAGATAGCACTAAAATTAGGGAATGTTATTATTCCAATATTATATAGCACTAAATCTTATTGTTATTATCATCAATATTATAGATTACTAAATCTTATTAGGGAATTTATTATCATCCAATATTATTATGCTCTTCACGCTTTATTGCATTGATTTTTTCTTATGTTTGGTTTGATTAAACCCACATCCATTATTCTTCAGGTTATTTTACCAATTATTATCATTTGATTCGT
>JAXRKP010000604.1:194685-197185 GCA_037039925.1 Doris montereyensis | reverse complement strand
TGTAATCCAGCAAACTGATCAAAACTTAGATTGACAGGACAATGTGTCGATCCCCCTACCTGGACGAGCAGGCGGGGGGGGGGGTAGATTTTGTTTGATGTGTTGAATCAATGTGTTGATGAAGAGAATCGCTAGATATCTCTCAAAATGAAACAAGCTAGGTATATTTCATACGTTTATTCTTTCTAACTTTAACGTTTGTCCTTTAGCATGGCATTTCTGTTCGAAATCAAATAATTAGGAAATTAGAAAAAAAAACAAGAACGAGCTCTTAGATTTATATGCAATGACTATAGTAATACATATGAAGGTATCTTGGAGGTGGCATAAATTCCAAACCTGGAAGTGAAACGAATGCGAGCTATGGTCATTGAAACTTTCACAATTTTGCATAAAATTATCGCCATCTTGTCTCCAAGATTTAATATCATTTAAAGATAGAAGGTATAATTTCAGATATGCAAATGTAGTCAATATACCTAAACCTAAAACCACTGCTTTCGGAAAACATTTAAATATGCTGCTGCAGTTCTGTGGAACAAATTACCTGAACATTTAAGATCTGAAACAAATTCTAATCAATTTAAAAATCTTATTTCGATGTGGAATGGTAAAGATTGTCAGTGTGTCATTTTTTGTATAGAATTGTGTATCATAGTTCTTTGTTAACTGTAGATTTTTAAAGACTAGATGTTTAATCCCATCTTAGATAGAATTTTGGTAATATTTTTTATTGAAATGTCGGTGAAAGCCCATAAGGATTTATTAAGTTATTTCCGTTTGTGATATTTGCATGTCTCTTTTTGTAATGACAATGTATAATGTCACCAACAATAAAGAATTTTTGATTGAATTGAATTGAATTGAATTGAATTGAATTGAATTGAATTGAATTGAAAACACACGAGAAAATTGTTCAACCATTGGCGGGCCTCGAACCCACTACCTTTTGGTTGAGAGCATGATTACCGAGTCACCTTTTTGCTCATTATTTTGACTACTAACTGCAGTGTGATATTTGTAGAGGTAGCAAGTTTGTTGTCTTACCCTCTTCTATGGCAGTGAATTGAAATATCCATAGAACGGTAGTAAGGAAAAAACTAAAAGAGGTAAAATCGGAAACACAACAACAAGAGATCAATCCAAAACAGTTGACATAAAAAAAATCTAAGATAGAAAGAAATCAACTCAGATGGTTTGGACGTGTAAACGGAATGAATTATAAGAGAATAGCTAAATCAGTATACTATACTAAAACCCAAGGTAAAAGACCAAAAGGCAGACCTCAGAAAAGATCTAAAAGAGGCTTTAAAGCAAAAACAAGTTAACCTTCACAGAAGGAAACAGAACGACATGTCAGGACAGGGTAGCCTAGAGAGGCATCATTTTTGGGATTTGAACCCATATACCGGAAGGTAGAATGGGAACACTGAAAAAGAAAGAAAGATGGAAAATTCCACGAATGGAGGGGTGGGGATGGCAAGGAGATGAAGAACTAAATGTGATGTACACAGAGTGCTGTGTGTGATGTGCACACGGGACCTCCTTTTTATCGTCCGTCTCCAATGACACAAGGTAATGACACAAGGTAATGACACAAAGTATTGACACAAAGTAATGACACAAAGTAATGACACAAGGTAATGACATAAGGTAATGACACAAAGTAATGACACAAAGTAATGACACATGTTAATGGCACAAGGTAATGACACAAGGTAATGACACAAGGTAAGGACACAAGGTAATGACACAAGGTAATGATACAAGGCAAAAACACAAAGTAATGACACAAGGTAATGACATAAAGTATTGACACAAAGTAATGAAACAAGGTAATGACACAAGGTAATGACATAAAGTATTGACACAAAGTAATGACACATGTTAATGGCACAAGGTAAGGACACAAGGTAATGACACCAGGTAAGAACACAAGGTAATGACACAAGGTAAGGACACAAGGTAAGGACACAAAGTAATGACACAAGGCAAAAACACAAAGTAATGACACAAGGTAAGGACACAAGGTAATGATACAAGGTAAGGACACAAGGTAATGACACAAAGTAAGGATACAAGGTAAAGACACAAAGTAAGGACACAAGGTAAGGACACAAGGTAAGGACACAAGGTAATGACACAAGGTAATAACACAAGGTTAGGACACAAGGTAAGGACACAAGGTAAAGACACAACGTAATGAAAGGTAATGACACAAGGCAATGACACAACGTAATGACACAAGGTTAGGACACAAGGTAATGACACAAGGTAATAACACAAGGTTAGGACACAAGGTAATGACACAAAGTAATGACACAAGGTCAGGACACAAAGTAATGATACAAGGTAATGACACAAAGTAATGATACAAGGTAAGGACACAAAGTAATGATACAAGGTAATGACACAAAGTAATGATACAAGGTAAGGACACAAAGTAATGATACAAGGTAATGACACAAAGTAATGATACAAGGTAAGGACACAAAGTAAT
>JAXRKP010000604.1:182185-189685 GCA_037039925.1 Doris montereyensis | reverse complement strand
GTCTCTTTTAGTTTTCCCCACTACTCTTCTTAGATATTTCATTTCGGCTGCCTGTACTCTACTGTATTCTCTACTGTCTAAGGCCCGGGTTTCGCTGCTATCGAGGAAAGTAGGACAATAAACTGTAGTGTACACTGCCATTTTGGTTTTTGTTGACAATTCTTGCTTACCTACAAATGCCTTTCCTAGATGGTAAAATATTGCACTTGCCTTTTTGATTCTCTGGCTGATTTCTTCTCTTAGTTTTCTCTCTGAGTCAATCATTACTCCTAGGTAATTGTAGCTTTGCCGGGGAATTGCAAAAGTAGGCACCTGCACGGGGAGTAGATGATCCCGTCCTCCACGAGTCTCCTGCTGCCTGGCTGGCAGGCCTTGCAGGCGGTCTTGGCTGACCAAAGGCTAAGGGAGTTAACCCTGACAGAAAACAACATGCTGTCTTGCAGGCCAATCTTGACTGACCAAAGGCTAAGGGAGTTAACCCTGACAGAAAATAACAAGGCCTGGAAGGGGCCTCAAGGTGGCAGTCCCACCATCTACCTAGGGTATAGTGGGCTAATCCCCTCTTTATCCAAAACCAAACAGAGCAAAAATAAATACAATATAACTGGCTTGATCTTCGAAGACGAACTTGGAAACGAATACGGACTGTGATTTTGGAGCATGGAACGTTTGGGCAATAAATGGAAAAGAGTTAAAATTAGTTGAAGAAATGGAAAAATTCAAAGTAGATATTTTGGTCATTACAGAAACAAAGAAAAAAGGACAAGGAATAGAAAATGTAGGACCGAATCATTATCTTAATCTTCTCAGGAGTGGATGTCAAAGATAGAGCTAGAGCAGGAGTAGGCCTCCTAGTGCATAAAAGACACGAAAGCTACTAGAAAGTTAGAAATGCATAAGCACACGGCTATTAGAGGTAAATATTAAACCAAAAGGCAGCAGGTTATTTTATGTCAGGGTTAACTCCCTTAGCCTTTGGTCGGCCAAGACCCGCCTGCAAGGCATCAGTAGACTCGTGGAGGGCGGGATCATCTACTCCCCGTACAGGTGCTTACCTGTCCACTGCCTATTTATGTCATAGTAAATAGTGAAGAGCTTAGAATGATCTTTGATTTCATGTCAATATCTTTTGAAACAGACTGCAAACGATATTTTTTATGGTGTTTTTTTTAACGCTATTTTTTCTTTTTGACATTTAGTTCCAAAACAGTCATTTTATTGAGCTAATGAATTCATAGCAAACTAGTGTTAAGTCTGAGTTTACCCCACACTGTCATCAGCGGTGATTACGTATATGGCACTTCAAATAATAATCGCGAGATCAGAGAACCCTCAGTCAGGAAGAGCGTCGTATGTGTCGATCAAACTGAGACCTACGGATACGGCAGTTCATTTGATAATGAGCGGTGGATTTTGGCCGCTAAGTTTTGAAACGAAGTGCCGTAAGCGGTATACATGTCTTACGTAATCCACTACGGCCAGATGGTTGCTCGTTTATTTGAAAACAGCTATGTCACGGAGCAATAGTTTGGTGTACTTACTTACTTAGTTTTGGTATTTGAGTGTAGTAGTACTAGTAGCATATACATTTTAGAGACAAAAACACGTTTTCTTCTCGATTGCCACTAAATAAGGAGATCTAGTCCGGCTGCACACACGGCACTTCATTTGATAACGGCAGAGCTGCTGGTCCAATAACTTCAAGCAGTGGACAGAGTTGACCTTCTCGGGCATAATTTTATTGACTGCTCGAAACAGAACCGCGTGGCAGAGGATGGATGACATATCTTTATTTACCACCTACAGCTGGTTACTTCTTCACACCTGAGTCAAGTGAGGAAAACAGAGTGAAGGACCTTTCCTAAGATTACAACGTTGTGGAAAAACACCTGGGCCAACAATGAGTTTTGAGCCAGTGGCATCATGATTACATATACAAACTCACACAATACAGTTGCACAACAGCACATTTGAAAAGACAAATGGAAAAAAACAGATGCTGAATGAATATAGCTCGCTGTGCTGATAGGTTTTAAAAAAACTTTATTTCAAGTAAATGTGCAGGGTATTCTAACACATGGAGGGAGGAAGATTTTTTTGGGTTTTTATTGGATAGGTTTTTATTCTGTTGGTAAACACCATGATGGCCTTAAAGTAATATTGTCACATTGAATAAAATTGTATACATTTATTATACATTTAAAGCAGAATGAGAATAAGGCTGTATAAATTCATTGAAAGCAGTGAACAAAGAGTTTGTAAAATCCGTCAAAAAATCATTCTGGTATAAAAAAAAGACAAAGATGGATTTATAGTCCCTATCCCAGCACAAGTACAGGCTCACGCACTGTACATCATTTATTCCCCAGCAGGCCATTTCATTCAAAAAGTCCTTCTCAACTCCCGGGGGAGCATACAATACACAAGCTTGTCGGGATTTTTGTACTAACACTCTAACAAGATCTCTCTATACCTATCGCTGGGTACTCATTCACACCTGAGTCAAGTGAGGAAAGTAGAGTGGAGTACCTTTCCTAAAGTACAACGTTGTGAAAATTAAAAATTAAAAATTAAAAATAGTATGACTGTATCTATAACATTAACATATAATGTCGGCCTAATCATAGCATGATTAAAGCTAACCTAATGTTGTGTTTGTTTGGATTTTGTTTGTTTGTGGTTTTCTTATCATCAAAGTGTAAACCATTGTTAATTTGAGTAGTAGTGAGTAGTAGCAGCATTAATACTGATAAAGAAAGAAATATCAATAATCTCATCATAACACAAAGGATATATAAGTAAGGCCAGCACTGATAAAGCACTACATGTATATTATACATGAATATAAAAACAAATTTATACATGCACATAAGAAACGTTCAAGAGCACATTTATTTATGTTATGACAAAAAAAATTATAATGAATTCAAAGCAATCAGTATAAATGTAAAATAATAGTAATAGTAGTAACATAATCTTTGGAAAAAAAAAATTAATTACAAATTTATTTTAGCAATGAATTTCAAAACGACAATCAAAATTTTGGCAGCAGCATTTATCATGCCATTGAAAACCTTTCAAAGGTCTTTTCTCCAACTTTGTTACGATTAAGAAATTCCTTCTAGTTCTAAGCCATTACTACTCATAGAGCCACAGTTTATATCCCCATATCTGTACTTGTGTGTAAAGCCAAACATGTGATAACGATCCCTCTTGGGAAATGACTTTTGATTTGATTATGGCGTCCACACATAACCTCCACAACTATTACTACGATCTTGAGGTTGAGACTGAGCTGACACCTTGCGCCTGCACCACCGATTCTCTATAGTAAAAAAAAAAAAAAAAAAGTAAAGTTCCTTCAAGGCTGTTTACGGCCCATAGAGCAGACTTATCCCGGTTTCAATAGCGTGAAACGGAACACGTGATAACAACAATCACCTCCTAGGCAGGACGCTAGTCTGACTGACCAGAGGTTTTACTCCCAAGAGAGTGCTTGTACCCATTTTGCACCTGGGTCGGAGTGGGAAAATGCGCGTTAACGTGTCTTTCCCAAGGAACTAACGTCACGCCTGGCTTTGACAGGATTCGAACTGGGAATCTTGTGATTCCCAGTCCGGCAACTAACCGATCGGCCACTGATGATGCCACACGATTTTGTAAAGTGCCCAAATATTTTTTTCTTTCTGTTTATTCCTTTGTATTTGTCTTGTCTTTGCTTCTTTGTGGCTTCAATATTTATTCCATGTCTTTGTTTCTATGTGGCTTCAATATTTATTCCACGTCTTTGTTAGTCCCCTTGAATTGTAACACTCGGTAATATTGTGCAGTTAAAACGTTTGTTTCCAAAATAAAAATCCTAACAGCACTTCAAGCTGGCAACACTCAGCACCAACCAGATGTGACCGTATACCCGTTCCGTTCCGATAAAAACATGCGTGCTTTGTTTGTTTCACTGCAATTTACTCTGTCCACCGTATGCGGTGGTTTCAGGAGTGAATAATTAATAGAGGGACACAGCAACATAAAAGTGCAAGAAAAGGCGTGTGAAAGAGTGAAAGTATAAGAAGACGTGTGAAAGAGTGAAAGTGAAAGAGAAAGGCGTGTGAAAGAGTGAGAGTGAAAGGAGTGAGAAAGAACGTGTGAAAGAGTGAGAGTGAAAGAAAGGCAGTGAAAGAGTGAGAGTGAAAGAAAGATGTGTGAAAGAGTGAAAGTGAAAAGAAAGACGTGTGAAAGAGTGAGAGTGAAAAAGAAAGATGTGAAAGAGTGAAAGTGAAAGAAAGACAGTGAAAAGTGAGTGAAGAAAGATGTGTGAAAGAGTGAAAGTGCAAGAAAGACATGTGAAAGAGTGAGAGTGAAAGAAAGACGTGTGAAAGAGTGAGAGTGAAAGAAAAGACGCGATGTGAAAGAGTGAAAGTGAAAGAAGAGCGTGTGAAAGAGTGAAAGTGTAAGAAAGGCGTGTGAAAGAGTGAGAGTGAAAAAAAGAGCGTGTGAAAAGAAGTGAGAGTGTAAGAAAAGAGCGTGTGAAAAAGTGAAAGTGAAAGAAAAGTGAAAGAAAGACGTGTGAAAGTGAAAGTGAAGAAGCACAGTACCACAGTAGTACCCAGCCAACCCCCACAATACATGTACACAACAATCCAAATTTTACAGGAGGAGAGTCAAGGAAAATGATTTGTTTTATTTTCATCCTGGCAACAGTGAACAGATGAACAGAAATTTAAAGATCAAGCCTTGAGATTGAGTTCTTGTTGTCAACTCTAGCATTATCTTTTTACCTAAAAGACGATGATGAAAATCCCCTTGTCCAAAGCTCATGTTGGAAAGAAAAAAACAAGTCCGAAAGATTAGCCAATCGTTTTTTCTTAAATTTTTTGGCATGAATTTCAGCTTAAACACGTTTAAGTGTATGTGACAGGAATCTGTCTACAGAAATTGCCACATAGACATAATATCACAAATGCCTCAAAGATTTTTGTTTAAAGAGACAAGTTTCGTTTTTTCTAAAACTAGAAAAAAAGAGTCTGCTATGGTATACATTGTATGCACATACATCATACGTCTATATGTTCATGAATAATAATAATAATAATAATAATAATAATAATAATAATAATAATAATAATAATAATAATAATAATAATAATAATTATGATAATAATAATAATAATAATAATAATAATAATAATAATAATAATAATAATAATAATAATAATACTAATAATAATAATAATATTATTATAATAATAATAATAATAATAATAATAATTATAATAATAATAATAATAATAATAATAATAATAATAATAATAATAATAATAATAATAATAATAATAATAATAATAATAATAATGCATTTGTTGAGTACCTCTTATACAGCAAACTGCTTGATGGCACTTACAGTAAAAAATTATTGACACAATTTCAATTGCACAGCAACAACAAATAAATTTTGTCAGTTACATTATTAAAAAACAGCTTTTAAATTTAAACCAAGAGGAACGAAAATGCTCTCGTAAAAAGTTTGGTCTTAAGATTCTTTAAAAAAAAATTAATTAAAGTAGGAAAAATAAAAGAAAAAATGAGAAACACAATAAAAGATTAAACCAAAGCAGATGGCATAAAAACTAAGATAGAAATAATCAACTCGGATGGTTTTGGCATGTAAACAGAATGAATGACAATAAAATAACTAAATCAGTATACAGTGCTAAAACCCAAGGTAAAGGACCAAAAGGCAGACCTCAGAGAAAGTGTGAAGGAGATATAAAAGAGACATTGATTTGAAGCAAAAAGAAATTCAACTTTCACGGAAGGAAACAGAAACTGTCAGGAGAGGGCAGCCTGGAGAAAGATCATCTCGGGCATCTGAACCCATACAGTGTAGAATTGGACTCCTCTTCTTCTTCCTCCTCTTCTTCTTCTTCTTCTTCTGTCTGTCTGTCCGTCTCTCTCTCTCTCCCTCTCTCTCTCTTCTTCTTCTTCCTCTTCTCTTCCTCTTCTTCTTCTTCTTCTTCTTCTTCTTCTTCTTCTTCTTCTTCTTCTTCTTCTTCTTCTTCTTCTTCTTCTTCTTCTTCTTCTTCTTCTTCTTCTTCTTCTTCTTCTTCTTCTTCTTCTTCTTCTTCTTCTTCTTCTTCTTCTTCTTCTTCTTCTTCTTCTTCTTCTTCTTCTTCTTCTTCTTCTTCTTCTTCTTCTTCTTCTTCTTCTTCTTCTTCTTCTTCTTCTTCTTCTTCTTCTTCTTCTTCTTCTTCTTCTTCTTCTTCTTCTTCTTCTTCTTCTTCTTCTTCTTCTTCTTCTTCTTCTTCTTCTTCTTCATAAGAGCTGACCAACTCAATTTTTGAGTATTACTGTCACTACACATATTTTGATTGAACCTAGAACAATAATCAATTTTGGCTTTAAAGTGATGCATAATATAATTCTGTTTTTTAAAGTTTTCAGAACTACTGCTGAGTTTTATTTTCTGTTGGCAGTCCATTCCACAATCTTACTGTAGTAGGATAAAATGACCTATGACCTGTGTCCTGGAGTGTTGAAAGTACGTGTTAAGTGTCATTCAAGAAGGACACAAGAAATGTCTTACCTAGCATTGCTATACCAGTTTTTTGTCATAGTTAGTAGTAGGAAGCCCAGTATTTCAACACACATGCAGTAAGAACTCATAATTAAAAACAACGTCTCTACATTTATATGAAGTTCCGTCAAGGCCATTACGGCTAATAAAGCTGGAGCTTATCCCGGTTTCAATAGAGTGAAGCAAAACAAGTGACAATAATAGTCATCACCTGGCTAGGACGCCAGCCTGGCGCAGGTTTTTATTCCCAAGATAATGCTTGTACCCATTTACATCTGGGTAGAGTGGGGAAAATGCATGTTAAATGCCTTTCCCAAGGAACACAACCTCGGACCTGGATTTGCTAGGATTTGAACTTCAGTCCTGCAGTCTAATCACTCGGCCACCGACGCCATTTAACATTTACATAGCTGCCAACTTTTTCAAATCTGAAGACAAGACTCTGGACGCTTGAACTAAAATTTCAACTTGCACAAGACTCTGTGACATTCAAAAAACATTGATAATTCAACTTGAATTGACTGCTTTTAGGCTAAAAGTAAAAAAAAAAAGAACTAAGTCCCATACTCTTTCTTGGCACACGGCATAATGTGCACAGCATAATGTGGCAGTTTGCCATTGCTCCATGCCTTTCGGGTGAATAACAAAAATCCACCGCAAAGTAAATAACGACAGTGTGCTGATCACTGGCCTTTCTGGTGAAGTGCAGCCAGCGGTAGTTTTGTGAACTAGGAATGATTTGGGGTCTCAGGACTTTCTCAATCTATCTTGTTCTGAATTTTGTTAGGATATTGTTTGAAATTGAAAGAGAATTGAGAGAGAATTGAGACAGATATTGTTTGAAATTTACAGAGAATTGAGACAGATGTTTGAAATTTAGAAGAATTGAGACAGACATTGTGTGAAATTTACAGAGAATTAAGACAGAT
>JAXRKP010000604.1:147185-177185 GCA_037039925.1 Doris montereyensis | reverse complement strand
GGCAGTGGAAATGGATACGGAACTGAATGTTCGATGGACGGAATTGATTCTTGTTCGTAAAGTTTCATTTCAACCTTGATTGGCTGAATTTAGAGACACCCTGTGTAGCCCATGTGTAAGGATAGCTCGTACGTATAATTTTTGAGGCCTCAATTTTACAGGCACTTAAGTACCGCTTGTTTACCTTTCTCTAAGTCAAAGACCTCACACACGTCGGAAAAGCCTTTATTGGCTGGTTGTAACAAGCCGCCAATGCTAAAGATGTGGGTGTTGTTGGTGGTGTACATTGCGAAGACCCGTGCACTTGGGATGTCAGGTAACTTACTCCATTGCCTGGTTGTGAAATCAAACACTTCAAAGGAAGTCACAGGTTCCTTCTTCTTCCTGCCGCCTGTGACAAAGAAATAAAAAACTCTTCACAATTTTATTCATTTTTTTTTTTTTTGCAAACAACCCTAAGGAAATTGTATTTGTGTTATCACAATTTCTGTTTGAAAAATAATAGAATACATCAATGCATTTTAAATTAAAAACAGATTTAACCTAAGTTAATCATTAAATGTATGGATTTTAGGAGAAATATTATGAAGATACAAAGGTGAGAAAATAGATAATGCGGTGAAACAATATACATAAAAAATAATTAAAGACAAATCAGCTTAGCTTCATACACATTCATCAACTTATCATAAATCATTTATTCTCCATCCATCAATTTCCATTTTTTAAACATTGTAAGTAAAAGGCTATTATGCTTTCAAAGTTAAGTATGGTCAAAATTTTACATGGCACTTAGAAGAAAAGATCTAAAATATCCCTCAGTGTGGGATTTTAAATTTATAAGTTGACTGCATCTACTACTTGTTTTGGGTATGGGGAAAAGCAAACTTTAACACAAACAAAAAATCCAACAACCCCCCCCCCCTAAATTTTGCTCTACTGTACTAAATCATCGATATTAGTTGTTTATAAAAACAATACAGCGTTTAGATCTAGAAAGTTGTAAAAATCAAGGATACCAGCTGAACGAACTGTCGGTGAATGTAACTGCTAGTCGTGATGATTGGATTTGCACAAAAGACCTTGTTAATGACGTCTCGTTGGTAGTGCGCTCTCTTGTCATGGCAAGGCAATGGTTGCCAACACAGAGCTGTCGTGGGTTCGAATGTTGATTGATGCCCAAGGATTTAATTTCTGTCGATTCCTATGTATTTGTGTGGTATTTGTTCCTACGGGGCTTTGGTATTGTTTCATGTCCTTAGTCTGCACCATTGAACGTGTCATTTCAATAATGCGCTTAAGTCACAATTACGTCCTTTACAGAAAAGAGCCAAAAAAACATGGACTTTGGCACTGTTGGCTTTGGGAATTCCAAGTTTCAAACGGCTGTAAACGCGATGTATTTTCATCATATTATTTTCACATTTTTGAGGAAGCGTGACTTCCTTTGATTTTTCCCTAGGATTATCTTTCCGTCTCGTTTTTCACGAAAAAATGGCCACAGGCACACTATTGAACTGACCCCTTCCGTTGACAGATGAATAATTTGGTCTCGAATCATCATCAGAGACGTTGTAGTGAAACCATAGCGTTGGAAGTTTGTAAACATGACGGCCCTGGTTCAATAAGCCCTTGGCTGGCCCAAGTGTTTGTTTTTTCCTCGAGACGTTGTACTCTTAGTCTTAGGAAAAGTGTTTCACTGTACTTTTCTCCCTAAACTCAGGCGTGAATGAGTATGCAGCCATAGGTAGAGAAAGATCTTGACAGAGTGTTAGTATGAAGCATCTAACAGGCTAGTGTACTACGGTACTTCTTTTCCTTCGCTCTCTCCCTTTCATCTGAATTTTTCCATTTAATTCACCCTAAGATCACCACATATGGTGGATGGGGTGATTTTCAATGAAATACTAAAAGCTTATGGGACAAGCCAAAAGGCCAGAGCACAGCGCATGTTTGGGTTGCTTCCTACTTAGCAAACAACACAGAGCATAATAGCAGGTAGCACCACGCGCTGCCCTTAGCTGTGTGCCCTTCCTTCCCTTCTCTTTGGGGACTCGGTTGCCCACAGGCAAGGTGTCGGCCTCTCAACCAAAAGATAGTGGGTTCGAGCCCCGACAACGTTTGAAACACTTTCTCAACACCTGGTCCCATTGGAGACGGACGATAAACAGGAGGTCCTGTGTGAGATCACAACACTCTGTGCACGTTAAAGATCCTTTAACTGTTCACTGGGCAAAATAAAAATATAGTAAATCTACCAAAAACCCAGAGATCACCATAGTTGTAGATGTGGGTAAATCAAATCAAAATCCTTTCTGTCATATATACCATACTCTAGTTATCCATCTATCTAGATGCATACATAAAGAAAAAAAAAGTTAAGTGTGTGGCGCCTTTCATTCCAAATTCTTTAGAGAAAAGAAATTGACGCATCAATGAGCTTACTCTAAAACGTAACAACAGGAGTCACCCATGTTGTCCAAGTGAGCAATTAGAAGGAAAAAAAACAAAAGGCTTGATGAAGTGAGGCTTGAACCCAGTACCTTTGGGTCACAGTGCAATGCCGTTTAATCACTGGGTCATCTCATCCCTTGTACACACAAAGAAAAAAATAAACAACAATCAATACATTAATAAAAGAAAAAAATAAACAACAATCAATACATTAATAAAAGAAAAAAATAAACAACAATCAATACATTAATAAAATAAAAAAATAAACAACAATCAATACATTAATAAAAGAAAAAAACAACAACAAAAAACAAAACAAAATAAAAAAAATTAAAAAACCCCCCCAAAGAAATGCTTACCGACAACATAGAGCTTGTCTTCTATAAGAAAAGGGTATGTGGCATATCTGGCACTGATCATTGGGGGGCAGTCTGTACATGAGCCAGTCTCCAGGTCCAACTCCACAAACATGTTGGAGGGATTTGTCTCCTCGTCCATTCCCCCAATCAAATAGATTTTATTTTCTGAGGAATAATGATATATATATATATATATATATATATATATATATATATATATATATATATAAAACAAGCATGTCACACCCAAAGTGATACCAAGTATGATTTTAGACTGGGTCAGTATTCGATACTGAGATTACGCAGGCAGGTGTGCACGGTACAGTTCCAATTTTTTTATAAAAAAACCCTGTTCAAAATGGCGGCTTAGGTGAATGAAAATTCTACTCGAAGATGAGATGAGGAAACAATAAAATGTTCAATAATTAAACGTTACTTTTGGTATAAAACTTCCTCAATTGAAAACGATCATGGGATCATTTAAAACCAACATGTAAAATGGGGTTACTCTTACTGGCCTGGCAACAGAGCCTTTGACCAACAAAGAATGACCAACTCAGAATTATATATAGATAGAATGCAAGCCCTATCTTAAAGATATTTCTATAATTTATAATGTGTGAGTTTTTCTTGGCTTACTCCTCTTATGCAGTCTGACGTGTGTTTTAAAGATATATCAACCTCATTATTCTTTCTTTAAATTCCTTCAAGGCCATTACAGCCCATAAAGCCAGAGCTTATCCCAGTTTCTGTAGCATAAAGTGGAAAAGGTGATGATATTCACCTCCTGGACAGGGTGCTAGTGTGATGCAGGTTTTTGTTCCCAAGCTTGACGAATGATAACGAGGCTACCGGGAAAGCTACGAGCTTAAAATAAATTGTAATCTCATTGGCTGTTGTTTAACTATGAACTCAATGGTCAAACTACATGTACGTCATAAGCCATTGAAGGAAAGTGGAAATTTCCATTTAAGAAGCCTAGGTGTCTGGCCATGCATATAGGGCCTGCAAGCTTCCAATGCCAATGACAGTAGCCCTAAACATAAGGCCCGCGCCTTCACATGCCAATGACGGTAGCCCTAAATATAGGGCCTGTGCGCTTCCAGGGCCAACTGCAACACACCCTAAATCAAGGACCAGCACTCTTCTTGGGTTAATCTCATTTTTAATTTATGATAACGCACTAATCTTTCCAACAGAAACTGAAACGTTACATTTTTATGTTTCTTCCAAAATGTCTTGTGTAATAAACCAGGATTTTCATTCAAGTGGAACGGAAATAATCAAACTCTTGTTTTTCTCATCAATCTGTGAAATGGTTTCTGAGCTTGTTTTGGAAAATAAAAACATGAACTTCTATAAATAAACATTGACTTGCCCCTTATAATGCATGAAATTCCAAGCAGTTTTTTAGGTAGCGGATTGGCTTGGGTCCACCGTTTCTCACTAATGTCATAGATTTCTACCGCATCCAATGGCTGCTGCTGTTCTGAAACTCCCCCGACAGCGGCAATCAGATTTCCCATGGCAGCAACGGCTGGAGCAGCCCTCTTTGTCGGCAAGTTCTGAAGACGATGCCATTTCTTTTGTCTTGTGTTGAACATCTCAAAACAATCAAGGGGGATTCCGCGTTCATCACAGCCACCAATGACATAAAAGTTATCTTCATGAACCAACGGAGACGAGAACACTCGTTTTGAAGGCATGACCTTGAGAGATTCCCATCTATAAGCCATGGCGAAATGACTTTTGTCCAATTAAAAGTGAGACGAGATCAAAATTTAGAGGAAGATCAATCTGCTTCAGCACCGCACCAACAGTATCTGTTAAGAATTAGATGAAAATGTGTATAGGTACTTAAAGTTCTCTGGTCAAAAACAAAAATATTGATATATGAAAGTCTTCCATCAAAAATTTTCATTTGAATCTAAAAATATCTAAAAAAAGCTACTAGTAAAACTGGGTACGTTATGCATTAAGAGCACAGTGAAACTCACAAGGAATGTTACTCTGTTTAAAAGTTTACATAATTACCAATTATATAATTATATAATAATTGATATATATATATATATATATATATATATATATATATATATATATATATATATATATACACTAGTCCTCACCCAAAAAAGCTCCTACACTTAATCCTCACAATGCTAATCACATTTTCAGTGAGGCATTTTATCAAAAAGACTATTTTGGGTTCAATTTATTATAAAAAACAACAAAAAAGCCATTTAAAAAAAACAACACAAAAACCTCAAAATGAGTCAAAAAGCTTAATTGAGCAATTAAATAGAAGTTTTTTTAAATTTTATTTAATTTACCCATATCCACCAACTCAGGTGATCTCTGGGTTTTTGGTAGCATTATTAATTCTGCCTGGACTGCCCTGTAAACAACCAAGGAATCTTTAACGTGCACAGTGTTGTCATCTGTACATGGGACCTCCTTTTTACCATCTGTATCCAATGGGACTAGGTGTCGATTCACCTACCTGGACCAGAAGGGTAGTTTTGCTCGAAAAATTTCGAGAAAAATTTCCAACCATTGGTAGGGCTCAAACCCACTACCTTTTGAATGAGAGGCCAAAACCTTGCCTCTGGACTACAAACTCCCCATTGAATAGAAGAAGTGGTGGACAGTCATATACTAAATAAGCCACCTATCATTACTGGGACCAACAGTCTCAGCAGATGATTCCTAAGAATAAAACCAGATTTCTCTTTACATTGTGGGAAATTAATTTTTATATATGACACCCTTAAAATTGAATGTAACAGTGTGATTGCATAATAGTGAGTTGTATATATATGTGTGCCCAGGAAAAGGGTCTGGATGTCGTACACAGCCATAAATTGAGATATAATTATATAGCAGTTCTATGGGTGAAAAATTCACTTATTCTAAAAATCCGGGACAGTAGTCCAGAGGCAAAGTGTCAGCTTCTCAACCAAAAGGCTGTGGGTTCAGGCCTGGATTGTTGACAAAGTTTTCTTGAAGTATCTTTGAATAAAAATTACCCTCCTGGTGGATCAACATCTAGTCCCATCGGAGACAGACAATAAAAAGGAGGTCTCGTGTGCAGATCACAACAATCAATGGATGTTGAAAATTCCGTAGCTACAGGGCAGTCCAGGCTAAATTCTAAAAAACTACCGAAACCCCTGAAAGCACGTAGTTGTGGGTGTGGATAAAATTTAATCAAAATCCTCAAAAACATAGTTCCTTCTTCATTCATTGGATATAAACCCTTTATTTTGCATCTAAATCTATATAATGTGTGTCAAGAAGCTTTTCTGTGATTCTATGATCTCTAATGTAGATCTAGTTTTATGCATTTTTACATCCCTTCTGTTATAAATTTGCCTTGAAATTGTTGAAAGTTGAGAACAAGAAATGTTAACTATCGTGGACGATTTCTTTCGTCACTTCGTTCGTATCTTGGCTGTCACACATCCACATTTTCACGGCTAAGGTCTCTGTATAAAGAACGAAAGTGCACCTATAAACAGTCTAGCAGCATCAGTAAGCAGTGCTTATCGTTTGCTTGAGTGCTTGCTATTTGTTGACCCATTTCCTAGACTACGCAAATAAAGAGGTTTTAACATCACACAAAGCCTTAGAATAAAACATCCTTTAAATTTTGGGAGGACTCCACATAGATCTAGACGGTCTGGCACCCGGTTTGATTTCCATTGGTATGAGCTGCCGGAAGGGCCTCCTCTCCTTGCCTCGAATGGAGACCAGCGGGTGCAGGTTGGGGTGGAGGGGTAGTAAGAGGGTGAGAGGGAGATAGATAGGGGTAACACCAACAGGGCTGGGGAATGTAAGGGGGAGGGGTTCAGGGTCAGAGATGGCGATACTGGTGATAACAGTGTATGTGTCGACTACAGCTACGGGAGTCCTTCCCATGGATGGATAGGATTGTGATAGATTGCGGCTGTTCCCGACTATCCTTCCAGAACTTACTGTCCGAACTTACTTGTTTTATAGTTCTTGTTTAATCGTATATCTCCAACAGAAGGTAACACACACACTGCAACTGACACAACTACCACTGCTACTGCTACGGCAACAACACTAACACAGAACCGTTCTACGGTTCTTTGCGTCCACTAAATCTAAATAAAATAGTGTCTAGATCTCTAGATCTAGATCTAGATCTAGTATGTTTGCTAATCTAGAGCTAGTCAATGTAAGATTGAGATGTTGATGAAATTGAGTTTCACTTAGACAAAAGGACTAAGTCCTCGCGTAATACATCTACAACGAGACTCATCTACTAATATCTAAATCTAGATTATTCTACTAATTCTAGATTAAAGAATTTCACAATTTCAGTTTGAACTCTTTATCAACAACCAGCCGCTAAGCCGGACAAGCCCCTTTTCATGTCAGGGGAGTGAACTCTTAATTTATTCTTTTTTTCATTAAAGTCCCCTCCTCAATAATATGACATTATAAATAATGTACTCACACAATTTACATATTTCATGTACAGTGACAAACAAGCAAACAACGAAACATAACCCCAAAAAGAGAGAAAAAAACCCACCACCCTCCCCCCCCAATGATAAAAAAACAACCCACCTCACTTATAGTATTAGTATTATAAGCATAGTACATGTAAATTACTATGTAATATTAATATTACATTGTAAAACTGGGATGTAAAATGCATCAACGAGACAAACGAGAAAGTTATGAAAAACCCATTCACGGCATATAAAGAAGCATAGGGAGGGGAAATACAAAAAATAACAAAATGTCTCAAACATGAAGCTTTAAAAAATAAAAATATAATAACTATCAAAATATATAACAAAATAGACCCCCATCCCCACTAGCAAAATAAATAGGCCTACAAACAAGACCAAAAAACACCAGCAATCTGTGGACAAAAATATTTAGAGATAGATCTACGTGCATTGACTTGTAGGCTATCTCGTGTTTTATCATTATAACGAGAGCTGTCTTTTCATTTGTTTTGTTGTTGTTGGGTTTTTCTTTGGCAGACGATACGTCAACTTTGAACAAGATTGGGAATTTTACGGTATAGCGGCGTGAAAGAAAATGAGTCAAATTTGTACCGGTCGGTATCGGCTTAGATCTACATTTTAGAGGTGAGACGGGAAAAATCTATCCACAATCCTTTTCCTGAAAGCTACCTTTTGGTTGAGAGGCCGACACCTTGCCTCTGGACTACCGAATCCCGTAGTTCGGAATACATAAAATAATAATGATGTGCCAACGAATAGACAACTCACTACGGACGTCAATGATGCTCAAAGCTGTCGCACTACGGACGTCAATCATGCTCAAAGCTGTCACACTACGGACGTCTATGATGCTCAAAGCTGTCGCACTACGGACGTCAATGATGCTCAAAGCTGTCAATATGTCATGCCCAGCATAATAAAAGACAACACACTACGGACGTCAATGATGCTCAAAGCTGTCAATATGTCATGCCCAGCATAATAAAAGACAACACACTACGGACGTCAATGATGCTCAAAGCTGTCAATATGTCATGCCCAGCATAATAAAAGACAACACACTACGGATGTCAATAATGCTCAAAGCTGTCACACCACGGACGTCAATGATGCTCAAAGCTGTCAATATGTCATGCCCGGCATAATAAAAGACAACACACTACGGACGTCAATGCTGTTCTAAGATGTCAATGTGTCATGCCCAGCATAATAAAAGACAACACACTATGAACGTCAATGTCAATGATGCTTGCTCAAAACTATCAATGTGTCATGCCCAGCATGATAAAAACAACACACTATGAACGTCAATGTCAATGATGCGCCAAAGCTGTCAATATGTCATGCCCAGCATGATAAAAACAACACATTACGGACGTCAACGTCAATGATGCTCACAGCTTTCAATGTGTCATGCCCAGCATGATAAAAACAAACACTATGGACGTCAATGTCAATGATGCTCAAAGCTTTCAATATGTCATGTCTAGCATAATAAAAGACAACACACTATGGACGTCAATGTCAATGATGCTCAAAGCTGTCAATATGTCATGTCCAGCATGATAAAGACAACACACTACGGACGTCAATGTCAATGATGCTCAAAAATTTCAATATGTCATGCCCAGCATGATAAAAACAACACACTATGGACGTCAATGTCAATGATGCTCAAAGCTGTCAATGTGTCATGCCCAGCATGATAAAAACAACACATTACGGACGTCAACGTCAATGATGCTCAAAGCTTTCAACGTGTCATGCCCAGCGTAATAAAAGACAAAACATTACGGACGTCAATGTCAATGATGCGCCAAAGCTTTCAATATGTCATGCCCAGCATGATAAAAACAACACACTATGGACGTCAATGTCAATGATGCTCAAAGCTTTCAATATGTCATGTCCAGCATAATAAAAGACAACACACTACGGACGGCAATGTCAATGATGCTCAAAACTTTCAATATGTCATGCCCAGCATGATAAAAACAACACACTATGGACGTCAATGTCAATGATGCTCAAAGCTGTCAATGCGTCATACCCAGTATAATAAAGACAACACACTACGGACGTCAATGATGCTCAAAGCTGTCAATGTGTCATGCTCAGTATAATAAAGACAACGCACTATGGACGGAAATGATGCTCAAAACTGTCAATGTGTCATGTCCAGCATAATAAAAGACAACACACTACGGACGTCAATGATGCTCAAAGCTGTCAATGTGTCATGTCCAGCATAATAAAAGACAACACACTACGGACGTCAATGATGCTCAAAGCTGTCAATGTGTCATGTCCAGCATAATAAAAGACAACACACTACGGACGGCAATGATGCTCAAAGCTGTCAATGTGTCATGCTCAACGTAATAAAAGACAACACAGTACGGACGTCAATGATGCTCAAAGCTGTCAATGTGTCATGCCCAGCAAAATAAAAGACAACACACTACGGACGGCAATGATGCTCAAAACTGTCAATGTGTCATGCTCAACGTAATAAAGACAACACACTACGGACGGCAATGATGATCAAAACTGTCAATGTGTCATGCTCAGCGTAATAAAGACAACACACTACGGACGGCAATGATGCTCAAAACTGTCAATGTGTCATGCTCAGCGTAATAAAGACAACACTACGGACGTCAATGCAATGATGCTCAAAACTGTCAATGTGTCATGCTCAACGTAATAAAGACAACACAGTACGGACGGCAATGATGCTCAAAACTGTCAATGTCTCATGCTCAACGTAATAAAGACAACACACTACGGACGTCAATGTCAATGATGCTCAAAACTGTCAATGTGTCATGCTCAGTATAATAAAGACAACACAGTACGGACGGCAATGATGCTCAAAACTGTCAATGTGTCATGCTCAGCATAATAAAGACAACACACTATGGACGGCAATGATGCTCAAAGCTGTCAATGTGTCATGCTCAACGTAATAAAGACAACACACTACGGACGTCAATGTCAATGATGCTCAAAACTGTCAATGTGTCATGCTCAGTATAATAAAGACAACACAGTACGGACGGCAATGATGCTCAAAGCTGTCAATGTGTCATGCTCAACGTAATAAAGACAACACTATGGACGGCAATGATGCTCAAAGCTGTCAATGTGTCATGCTCAACGTAATAAAGACAACACACTATGGACGTCAATGATGCTCAAATCTGTCAATGAGTCATGCTCAGCGTAATAAAGACAACACACTACGGACGTCAATGTCAATGATGCTCACAGCTGTCAATGTCAATGTCATGCTCAGCGTAATAAAGACAACACACTACGGACGTCAATGTCAATGATGCTCACAGCTGTCAATGTGTCATGCTCAGCGTAATAAAGACAACACACTACGGACGTCAATGTCAATGATGCTCACAGCTGTCAATGTGTCATGCTCAGCGTAATAAAGACAACACTATGGACGTCAATGTCAATGATGCTCACAGCTGTCAATGTGTCATGCTCAACGTAATAAAGACAACACACTACGGACGTCAATGTCAATGATGCTCACAGCTGTCAATGTGTCATGCACAGCATGTATTATAATTGCTAGGCAATAAATGTGTAAAAAAAAAAAAAGAAAATGAAATCGGACAGTAACTTGAAGTCAAATCTGCAGTGTACTATTAAAGACAAGTCTTTGTCCTAATATTATTATGTTAGGGCCGCGTCGGTCTATCGCACCGTCCGATTATTCGAAAGTGTCGAGACTCACAAAAACACTTTTCGGATCTGAACATCCGATGCAAATCAATCCGAAAGTCACTCGGCGTGTTCTGAATGAGGCTGTGCCCGACTAATCAATGATTCTGTTCTTTAACAATGTGAGGGATAAAGGTGCTTCAATTATGTGTGTACTTATGCTCAGAACTAGGATTTGTCTTAGACTTCTAAAGCCTGTAAGCATGAGTTAATTGTTTCTCTATTTCCTTTTTCCTCATATTTTTTTTTGTGTTTGTTTTTTTTTTCTTTTTTCTCAGCCCTTATTTTTCTGTCATGTGCGATTTTCAATTTTATTGTTAAAACAAAAAAAAAAAATTAAAAGCGAATGAAACTAATGTCTAAGTGTTGCGTTTCAACTTACGGTAGCCTACAAATGAATGAGACATGATATTTCACTTTTAATTTTGATTCTATGGACTACAGAATACTTGTAATCCACCTAATATATTTTGTACTAATATCTTCTGTTACCTTTTGGTGGCAATTAATGCTATGTTAACAATTATTATTATTACATATATACTCTAGCTTTCTTTTTTTCTTTTTTTTTTTGGTTTTGTTGTTTTTTATCTTGCCTCTCCATCAACAGAAATGATACTTTAAAATTGGGGTTTTCCAAATCCAATTTGCACCTATTGAAATATTTTGGAAGGAAGAGGCTTGGGGTGAAATTAAATAATGGGACATGATATGGACGTGATTTTGATTCTATGGACTACAGAATACTTGTAATCCACCTAATATATTTTGTAAATATCTTCTGAGTATTTTGAGGGAATTAATGCTATGTTAACAATTATTATTATTACATATATACTCTAGCTTTCTTTTCTTTTTTGCTTTGGTTTTGTTGTTTGTTTATCTTGCCTTCCATCAACAGAAAGGATACTTTAAAATTGGGTTTCCTAATCAATTTGGACGTGATGATATTTTGGAAGGAAGAGCTTGGGGTGAAATTAGGTAATGGGAGAGAGAGGACGGAGAGAGAGGGAGAGGAGGGAGGAGAGAGAGAGAGGGGGAGGGAGGGAGAGGGAGGGAGGGAGATAAAGGAGGGAGAGAGAGAGAGGTTTTTTAGTTGATTTCATCTAACATCTATTTAAAAAGGGTGTCGAGTAGGCCTTTGGCCTGTCTTACGTCGACTTTTTTTTCATGAAAAACAATACACTGTGACAGCATATAATACCTATAATGACAAGTTACTAATAATAAACTTTTCTTTTGTTTCTTTATCAGTTCCCATTCTACCTTCCGGTGTATGGGTTTAGATGCCCCCAAATGATATTTCTCCGGGCTGCCCTGTCCTGACATTTTCTGTTTCCTTCTGTGAATATTACACTTCTTTATTTCAGTATCTCTTTTATATCTTTGACTCACTTTCTCCGAGGTCTGCCTGTTGATCTGTTACCTTGGGCTTTAGCATTGCATACTGATTTAGCTATTCTCTTCTCATACATTCCGTTTACATGCCCAAACCATCTTAGTTGATTTTTTTATATCTTAGTTTTGATGCCATCTGCTTTGGTTTGATCTCTTATCGTTGTGTTTCTGATAATGCTAATGTTTCTATAATAATGATAATAATAATAATAATAATAATAATAATAATAATAATAATAATAATAATAATAATAATAATAATAATAATAATAATAATAATAATAATAATATCAATAATATCAATAATAATAATAATGATAATAATAACGATAATAATAATTATAATAATAATAAAAATAATAATAATAATAATAATAATTTTTTTTAAATTTTAAAATAGTAATAATAATAATAATAATAATAATAATAATAATAATAATAATAATAATAATAATAATAATAATAATAATAATAAATCTTCATTTAAATCTTGAGAATGAAAAAACAAAACACAAATTTGTTGAAGGCGCTGAAAACCTAAAGTGCTAGATTTTCTAGTTCTCGTAGATAGATTTAGTAGTTAGACAAAGCCTATAAGTAGTATCACGTCTTTACTACATTGCATACTTAATATTATCGTGATGTGGCAAAACAGACGACGGAACATGCTAAGCGAGCGGTGAGAGCAATTATTATTGGGTGAGAGGGAGTCAATTTTTAGGGGGGTGGCATTTTGCGTTTGTGCCCTCAAGAGCTGATCATCTTCACTACGTAATGAGAAATCAATGTACGTCAAAGTAAAGACTGAAAGGCAAGGAGGTTAAGAATATTTTGAGAAAGTGCCCCAGGTTTGGCATATTGGCATGCGTAATTGAAAACTGGCAAACTTATGTTCACATGTATTTTATTTGTTTGCCGGTTTGGTTTACAACTTTAAGCCTAATCTTTTAGCTTTGCTGGCGTATATTAAGATGTTATCATTTAATATCGAAATATATACTAACATCAATTAAAGTTATTCGTTTTAAGTTGTATTCTAAACTTTTAAAATTTCAGAAATTCAGAATAGAAAAAAGATTGATAATTTACTTTTTACCTGCCAGCGTAATGCCCAGCACAGCTGCCTAGTAGTAGTGTTGTAAGTAAATCTAATGATATTTTTAGCTCCTACTGCCAATCTGTCCCATGATGCATTGCGTGATCTCCCGGATCGGTGATAGCTCTTTTGCGTGACTGTTCTTTACTAGATTCTAGTGTTTTCATTGTATAGTGACAGCAGAAGACGTACGCGCTGACTTAAACATTTAAATGTTATCTATCTAAACATGTGAATCAACATATATGACTAGATTTATTTAGATATACATTATAAAATTGATGGAAAATAGTTGTTATGGCATCTTCGACATCCCATTTCACAACTTATTCTTGTCAGTGCCAACCGGGAGAGCAGAGCGCTAGATCTACTTATACGTACTTGTATTTTCACCCTTTCGAACTTAATTAAGAAATCTAGATTGCTCAAGTCCGACTATCTTGTGTTGCCATATAATCTAATTAATAATTGAGATTTTTATATCACTCTGTAGATAAATATGTTATATCTCCCTGCGTCTAGATCTATTTACATTAGGTTCTAGTTATGGATGTAGATGGGGTTTTTTTGGGGTTTTTTCGAATTTGTGAATTGAAAACAGACTTCACAAATATATTAAATTACATTTTATGAATATGGATCAAAATGTAAACCTACAGGGGTGTTTAGCTCGTTTCAGGTATTCTGATTAGACCACGTAATTGGCCGTGGCAACACTTTTGTGTCGTCGCATTTCCTCAATGCGAAAGCCTATAACACTTTCACATAGAATGTGAGACTGCATCGATGTAAATCTATGCAAACAAAGAAAATAGATGGATTTAGTAGTCGGTATCCCCACCATAAGATCATCAGCTTTACACCGTAATGTCTATTCCCCAGTATGTTGTTTCATTCAAAAGCCCTTATCAACCCCTAGAGAGCATACAGACGCCATGAACAAGATTTTGATTTGATTTACCCACATCCACAACTAAGGTGATCTCGGGGTTTTGGTATGAGTTTTAATTTTGCCCAGACTGCTCTGTAAACAGTCAATGGATCTTTAACGTGAACATAGTGTTGTGATCTGCACAACCTTTGGATTGAGGGCAGACACCCTTACCTCTGGACTACTGAGCCCCAACCACCCCCCCCCCCTGCATGAACAAGAACATGAATTTTATAATTAAACTCCGTAGAAACAAAGACATGGCAATGACAATAGACAGAGTTAAAGACATAAATATGAAGAAGTCTTGATTTCTGAACGTGGAACTTTGTTAAGACTTCTAAACACAGTAACTCAACATTCAGTTTCTTTTCACTGCCCAGTCCCGTCTTCTTCATAGCTAGCTCTCCTTCTCTCTCTATCTCGCCACGCACTCTCTCTCTCTCTCTCGTCACGTGACAATTACAAATTAGTTATAATAATAATACGCATGTATATTGCGCCAACATCTCATATACATTTATAGAGCTCTGGGCGTATTACAAAGAAAAATTATTTATTATTATTATTTGCTCACTACACACACAACAACATGGAAAAAAAGGGCTTAAAATTACATTGTTAAAGGATACACTCTAACCAGATACATTAAACGCTTTTCTAAATAAATATGTCTTCAAGCGCTTCTTGAAAACACCGAGATGGCGATAAATTCACGTCATTGGAGAAATCATTCCACCCCTGGAACCGAAATGTTTGAAGCTGCGTTCACCAGCTTTTGAACGACAACGCGGTATGGCAAGTTCAAGGGCGTTCTTCATCGACCTTAGTGGTCTGCATGGCTCATGGCGAGACAGCAAATGGCTGATATAATGTTGGCGCCGCATCGCTGAGAGATTTATATATTATGGATGCCGCCTTGTAGGCCTACTGCATACTGCATGAAATCATTGGAAATGGGAGCCAGTGCAAATCTTGGAGCAATGGTGCGGCATCATCCCTCTTCTTTTTCTGCAGTACGAGACGGGCAGCGTAGTTCTGGAGTTTTGAGAGAGAGAGAGAGAGAGAGAGAGAGAGAGAGAGAGAGAGAGAGGGAGAGAGGGGAGAGGGAGGGAGGGAGGGAGGAAGAGGAGGGAGGGAGGGAGGGAGGGAGGAGAGAGAGAGAGAGAGAGAGAGAGAGAGAGAGAGAGAGAGAGAGAGAGAGAGAGAGAGAGAGAGCTTTCTTTATCAAAAGACAAAATTTCTTATGTGTGCTCCAGTTTGTGAGATTGTTTATTTATTACTAAAGTTACTATTACAATTTACCTGTAGGCATATGTTAGATCTAACTGAAGGTTCTTCATGATAAAGAAAGAAGGTAAAGATGGATATGGTTTAGTAGCTATATACAATATGTAGATCTAGAAAATTTTGTTTGCTTGTTTGTTATTCTACTGCCACACAAACACACACATACACACACGAGCGAGCAATATACATGACAGAAGGAATCCTTAATCTAGAAATATAAAACTACAGTTTGCTGAAACCCATTTCACAACTCCAAGCCTTGAAGTTTGAAATTTATTAAATTTTATTAAACGAAGCGTCATTTAGTTTCGTTTTTCGATGAAAAATTATAGATTCCTCTTATCTATGCACATGCCTGCTAAATTTAAAATCAACAACAATTTAGTGTTTATCTCATAGTCATACTGTGCTGATGCCGTTTTTAGTGTATTGTACGTTTGAGCTATTTTCATTCTAATCTAGATCTAGAGATTTAGCACTTCAGTTTGATTTTTGTATTCACCGAACGCTTGTTAAAAATTTAAAAAAAATGGGACTGAGGAGTGCGAGACGTTGAACAAAACTTGGTGGGACCTTTACGACATATGGTTTTCATCCAGTCAGAATACTCTCAAAACCGCTGAACAGATAATGCTCCAAATTTTAACATCCCTTTTATGTATTACCTGTGCATGTTTTAGGCATATTTTTAATTTGAAAAACATTTTCTTTCTTTAAACACAATTCCATTGCTATTGCCACCGAACCCCACACTTTTCGGTAACCAACAAGGTCCGCGAAAAATCGGCGGCCTTTGATCCATATCCATTGTCCCCAGTCCACCGCTGAACAGATAATGCTCAAATTAAATTCTCGCTCTTAGATCTAGCTCTACATTTAGATCTAGCTCTAGAGATAGATCAGCTACTTAGACCTACTAAATATTTTTGGCCGAGGTTTGAGCTCGGATTAGAGTGATAACCTGCTCATTGAGTGAGATGTCAGCTTTTTTTTATGCTAACAATTACATCGTCATGCTTTAATAACAACCTGCTCATTGAGATTTGGTAACCGAGACACACATACGGGAGTTCATTTGAATAATCGAGACACACCTAGGAGAGTTCTGTTTGAACTAAACACACAGACACAGTTCATAGAAAATCGGGAGTTCATTTGGTAACTGAGACACACATAAGGGAGTTCATTTGGATAATCGAGACACACATACGGGAGTTCGTTTGGTAATCGAGACACACATACAGGAGTTCATTTGGATAATCGAGACACACATACGGGAGTTCATTTGGTAACCGAGACACACATACGGGAGTTCATTTGGATAACCGAGACACACTTACAGGAGTTCATTTGAATAACCGAGACACATATACGGGAGTTCGTTTGGATAATCGAGACACACATACGGGAGTTTGTTTGGATTGCAATCGAGACACACATACGGGAGTTCATTTGGTAATCGAGACACACATACGGGAGTTCATTTTGATAATCGAGACACACATACGGGAGTTCATTTGGTAATCGAGACACACATACGAGAGTTCATTTGGTAACCGAGACACACATACGGGAGTTCATTTGGATAATCGAGTTCAAACACATACATACGGGAGTTCATTTGGTAATCGAGACACACATATGGCAGTTCATTTGGTAACCGAGACACACATATGGCAGTTCATTTGTAATCGAGACACACATACTTTCGAGTTCATTTGATAACCGAAACACACATACGGCAGTTCATTTGGTAACCGAGACACACATACGGGAGTCCATTTTGTACATACGGGAGTTCATTTGGCAATCGAGACACACGGCAGTTCATTTGGTAACCGAGACACACATACGGAAGTTCATTTGGTAAATCGAGACACACATACGGGAGTTCATTTGGGAACCGAAACACACATACGGGAGTTCATTTGGAAACACATAAAATCGAGACACACATACGGAGTTCATTTGGATAATCGAGACACACATACGGGAGTTCATTTGATAATCGATAATACGGAGATTTGGTAATCGAGACACACATACGGGAGTTCATTTGTAAATCAGAGACACACATACGGGAGTTCGTTTGGTAATCGAGACACACATATGGGAGTTCATTTGCAATCGAGACGAGATCGTTTGGTAATCGAAACACACATACGGGAGTTCATTTGGCAATCGAGACACACATATGGCAGTTCATTTGATAACGAGACACACATAAGGAGTTTGTTTGGTAATCGAGACACACATACGGGAGTTCATTTGGATAATCGAGACACACATATGGCTGTTCATTTGCAACGAGACACACATACGGGAGTTCATTTTGTAATCGAGACACACATACGGGAGTTCATTTGGTAACCGAGACACACATATAAAATCTAACACCCCCCCCTCCCCTCCTGGTCCAGGTAGGTCGGTGGATTGACACCTAATCCCATGGAGAGACGGACAATGAAAAGGAGGTCCCATGTGCTGATCACAATGCCCCCCACCCCCGTGTACCTACATTATAGACAGACGGACAGAGATAGAGACAGAGAGACAGAGGGAAAGAAAGCGGCAGAGAGAGGGACAGAGAGAGGGACAGAGAGAAGGACAGAGAGAGGGACAGAGAAAGGGACAGAGAGAGGGGGATTTGACTTAATTTAAGTACCGGTATGTTACGAGAGACAGTGATATTTCTAGAGATTTTTTAATATATGAAGTGGTGAAATGCAAAAACCGCTATATCCAAAAAAGATAACTTGAGAAAATAAAGTTTGTTTTCCTTTAGTTCTAAATAAAGCCCGATCGACTTGATGTTTAGAACCGAATTATAAAAGGATAAAGTCAGTTTTGAACAAAAAAAATGATTTCATCAGAAGAAGAATCTTCATTCAAAGTCCGAGATGGCGATAAAACTCACAATATGCACACACAAAAAATGGCACATACCGGGTTTTGCATCTCAACCCCTCATATGTATGTACAGTATTAGCTTTGTAAATGTTTCGTTTGCAGTAGTTTACACGTTCGATCAATTATAGTTTTTTAGTTACTCAGGTGTGTCATACCAGTCGTAGGTGTTTGTATCTGACGAAGTCGAGTATGTAGATTTTCGAGACCTAAAAGGATTTATGTTGGTAGGATTCTAAATGGTTAAACTGAGGAGAGAAAAGACAAAAAGTCCATACATATCTTTATTATATAAATCTGGTGAACTTTGAGTCTCGAAAAACGAGGGAATAAAATGAATTGGGATTTGAATCAACCTAGAAATAAATGTTTATAAACTTGAAATTTGAGTAATTGTTGACAATCGCATACAAATAGGTATCGATACTACAATCAAACGAAGCCTAGGTGACTATCACCTTTCTCTTGACACTTGACACAGTTTGAACATTGAACGCAACGCTTTGCTTTTTTAATCTAACGAATATGACGACAGCGCTCAGGTAAGAAAACTTTCAGTAATGCTTCGTCAAATGCCTAATATCCAGTTCAGTGAAATTGATTGTTTGACAGTGAGATCGGTACCATTTATTTCTCTTATCACCTAGGGGGAAAAAAGATTTTAATTAAAAATTGTGAAATATTGTCGAGACTTGATGATAGCCAGGTATGCTGATGTGTTGCTTTTCTTCCGGGAAAATGGCGGAAATAAGCTGAGATAAGATAAGATAAGACAAGAACAACATAGAAGATAAAGGTCAGTATTTGTTCTGTTATGGAAAGCTATTTTATCATTCATCATCAAATGACTTGTTGTGTAGCGTGGATGATCGTTTGACAAAAAAAGAAGATAACATAGATATATATTATGAACTGACAAATTTTAAGCTTCGGGTAACTATTGGCATTGGTGAATAATCTAGATCTAGAATTAGATCTAGATATATACATTATAATTAAGACTTTTACAAATACTTTCAAGTGTGTGTTCTCAACCCTGGATTAGAATCCAGAAAGATCTTCATTGGAGATGATTCCTTAGAAAAATTATAACTTTTTTCAAATCAGATTCAATGTTTAAAATGTTACTCAGTCTCTGGTGGTTAGTAAAAGTTGGAAGTTTAGGAAGGCAGAGACCTAGTCATTGTATACATCTAGGCTCTTTCTGATAATATTCAGCCATAGTAGTCTCTATCTCTATTTTTTGGGAGAAAAAGAGAGAGAAACTTATTCATCTCACTCATCACAATTTAGTTTTTGTTTATAATCTCAAATGGTATACAAACTATCTATAAGGGACAATGTAATTTTACGATGAGAAAGCTAATGTGACTCCTTTCATATAACTCACAAAATTTCATGGTGGTTCCATTCAGATCCTGTATTGTTGTTATATGATGTTGTCTATGCATAGCAATTTTATGTGTTTGAAGGGCATTTTAATAAAAGATATATATATTATATAATATATATATATATATATACGATGTGTTTTATATGAAAACACACAGTTCTCTCAACGTGTAGGCCTATTTACTAACTTACACTCATTTCATTTATTCATGATGCATTCATTACATGTATTAAAAATAGAATACATCATGTCATGTAGGCCCTCTATAGTTATGAATGCACATTTATGAATAATTAATTTTAAAATAAGAAATTTTGTATTGTGATATTTTTTCAGCAGTTAACATGATTATAAATGGTGCTGTTTTCTCAACTTCTTTCTCCTTTTCTTTTGTTAAGAAAATTCTTTAAAAGTTTATAGACATCCAGATCTAAAGACTGGTAAGATCTGCGTCCATATGAAAAGTTTTTTTACCATATTATCAGACATTGAACATTGCCCCTCCTCCCCTTCAAAGACAACAAACAGACAAAAAACAAGGAAAAGGGGAAATGTAAACAAAAAGCAATAAAACATTAATTAATAAAGGAAAGCCACAACCAAATGGAATGAATAACTAGCCACAGATTTGGAGTGACCTAGCGTAAACACATGTACTCACATATATGTGCTTTACCATTATAATTGTAGTTATTGAAGAAGAGATTGATCATACACATTTTTGCATACAAAGTGTTATACATCTAGACCAAAAGAAATACTACTATTACTACAGTAGGCAGTGAGTGATCATACACATTTTTGCATACAAAGTGTTATACATCTAGACAAAAAGAAATACTACTATTACTACAGTAGGCAGTGAGTGATCATACACATTTTTGCATACAAAGTGTTATACATCTAGACAAAAAGAAATACTACTATTACTACAGTAGGCAGTGAGTGATCATACACATTTTTGCATACAAAGTGTTATACATCTAGACAAAAAGAAATACTACTACTTACTACATTAGGCGAAAAGTATATGAAGAAGAACATCAAATATGGATATCAAAGTCAAAGGTTTTTTTTTAAAAGGAAGACGGCAGGGCAAGACCTGTCTTGTGCTCCTGGGACCATTGATCTGGTCGTCCAGAAGCAATGTGTCGGCCTCTTAACCAAAAGGTCGTGGGTTCAAGCCCTGATAGATCGATAAGTTTTCTCAAGTTTTTTCAAATACAACCCCCTGGTTTTCCTATTTAATTTTACTTCATTTACGTCTGGATAATTTCTAATATCTTTCTCTCATATTTAAACCTGTGTGTTTTGTTATAATTTTTGTTTGTTTGTCATGTTTTGCCTCATTATAATATTTCCTACATTATAATAATATGATCTTATCTCATTCTTCAGAACCAAGTGGTAAGCTGAATCTTGAATCACGATGTGGGCCGCAGGATGGCTCCTTTCAGTATGGTGGGTGGCCGGTGTTTTTGGAGGTAAGAGCTCGGCTGTTAACGTTTTGTTTAATATTTCTCTTTGTTGTGGTAGTCAACCACAAGACAATCTCCTTCCTGCAACTAATGCCGGCGGTTGGTGAGCACTGCTGGTAGGTCCTATTTCTTTCCTTTCCTTCTTTCACTTATTATTCGTCTTGCTGTTTCCTCTTAATTCACCCTGAGATCACTTCAATGATGGATGAGGTAAATTTCAAAGAAACAATCCTACCACTAAATTAAGAATAACCTCAAAACAGATTTTTTTAGAGCTTTCTACCAACAGCTTAATTTAGATTAATCTTTTTTCTTCATGCCTTTTTAATGCCTAGCACCTTAGAGCAGAATTATATAGACCTAGTGGTCTATGAAAATTATTTCTTATTTGTTTCCATTTATAATTTATCTTATTTTAATCCTGGGTTCACTTGGTGTAACAAAATGCATGTCCAGATTCTGGCAATGTCTCTAGTATGAGGATCAATGATTTCTTTGGTGTGGAAAATTTTCAGTTTTGCCACGTAAATATAATACTATCATAATTCAACTGGAACATCTAACAAATTAACGATATAGTTTTGTTTTTATTGTTTTGATGGGAGGATAATTTGTGTTAAGAATTTGTCTCTAGCTGCCATTTAAAAAAACCCAACCCAAATCAATAAGACACGCCAAAAGCAACAAATAAAATCTGGCTTTGCTGAATCTCGTTGACAGTTTCAAGTCCACCCATGATAACAAGCCAGCCTCATTTTGATGTTTTTTACAAGCCTAGAGAAACCGTTGAACTGCCATGTAATGGAACTGGTGAACCAAGACCCACGTGAGTACTGACAGCTTGTCTATCAGAGTGGGAATAGTAAGAGTAGAAATATCTCTATAGATATCGCCTTTCACCGAAACCTCAAGGCGCTTTACAACAAAATTGAAATATTCTAAGAATGTTCTTAAAAAAGATACATTAAAATTTCAAGGTCGCATTCCAGACATACTCACACTAGTATATAGTGATTTTCACCTAAGCCTCACATCCTAGCCCTGGGGAAACTGACATAAGTCGGATCACATCCTAGCCCTGGGGAAACTGAAATAAGTCGGACCACATCCAATCAATTGTGCGGTGTAAGAGTCAAGCACGCTGTAGACTATAACTATAAGAGTCAAGCACGCTGTAGACTAATGGAACTATGCGTGGGTATGATGGTTGGAAGGGCGAACACCATATGGACTGGAGCTGTCGATCACTCTGACGACCATTAGAATTAGGGAGTTTTGCGTGGGAAAAGGAAATCAAAGGGTGACCTAGGTCTAGTCCATGACTAGAATGGTCAGCTTTGAACTGTTATTCATCTACTGTTTACCTGTCATCTGCAGCGAGTTTACTGGTCGACGCGTTTGCACTGAACAATATAGCGTTTTGAAACCATTAAGCGGGTGATAGACGAGAATGCCTAACGTTTCTTTTATTCTGCCCAATAAGATGGAGCCTACTGTCTATGTTCATTATCCTCTATAGGTTGTTAGACGTATCATCTCCATGTCACAGATTGCATAATCTTCTTATGTTTTTTTCAATATATAATAAAGGAAATTATTTTCATCGCCTTTTGTGAACAGATTGAATGACAACACTTCAATGATTAATCAAGTACGCCTTGACTTGTCCTCAAAATTTGGGGGGGTTAATTTGTATGGACAAATTTGGTATCCTGAAGAAAACTGTTTGGGTAGATGAATTGGGATGTTAAGGGGTTAATTTGTAAGGACAATTTTGGTATCTTGAAGAAAACTGTTTGGGTAGATGAACTGGGATGTTAAGGGGTTAAATTGTAAGGACAAATTTGGTATCTTGAAGAAAACTTTTGGCTAGATGGACTGGGATGTTAAGGGGTTAATTTGTATGAAAAAAATTTGTATCCTGAAGAAAAGCGTTTGGGTAGATGAACTGGGGTGTTAAGGGGTTAATTTGTAGATAGACAAATTTGGTATCCTGAAAAAAAGCGTTTGGGTAGATGGACTGGGATGTTAGGGGGAGACCACTGTATGTCTTTGAAGTAAACAGGAAGGGGAAGAGCAAGAACAAAAACTAGTTTAATATAGAATTCTCTAAAGTCAATGCGGCTATAACATTAGTACATTTAATCAGTTCTGTTTGGTGTCTGTAAATAATTCTTTGTTTCAATAAAAATATCCGCATTGCTTGCGGGGTTCTTTTTTTTTGGAGGGGGGGGTTCTGTTCCATAAAATATCTAACAGGAATCTGTTGCGATCGTATTTTATCTTCCTAGTGGGGCCTGTTAAATGTAGCAATACTGTTTTTAGAGTGGCTGTGTTGTTGAAACAAGGGAAGTTTGGGGCGTTCCATGATATTGACCAATCAAAATGCACAGTTTTTATACAAATGGGTCGCATTTATTACAAGATTTTTTAGATGTATCTTCTTAGGTCAAAAGATGATTTATTGACGCAAACAAGCTCATCTCTGACTATTTTTCTTAGATGTCTTCTTAGGTCAAAAGATGATTTATTGACTATTGTTCTTAGATATATCTTCTTAGGTCAAAAGATGATTTATTGACGCAAACAGGCTCCTCTCTGACTATTTTTCTTAGATATATCTTCTTAGGTCAAAAGATGATTTATTGACGCAACCAGGCTCCTCTCTGACTATTTTTCTCAGATATATCTTCTTAGGTCAAAAGATGATTTATTGACACAAACAGGCTCCTCTCTGACTTTTTCTTAGATATATCTTCTTAGGTCAAAAAATGATTTATTGACACAAATAGACTTCTCTTTGACTATTTTTTAGATGTATCTTCTTAGGTCAAATGATGATTTATTGATGCAAACAGACTCCTCTCTGACTAATCTTTAGATGACCTCATCTTCAAATCTTTACCTAGATGAGTTGACATTGGTGGTGCATTCTGGTAGTAAGAAGAGGAATTTATTATTAACAATACGAAAAGAAATATGGTGAGAATACATCTAGTGCTGCTAAATGATAATTAAATATATTATTTAGTGGAAAGAATTAATCACTATAAAATAATGGCAATAAGGAGGATAATAAGAGTGGGGAAAATATATCAATGATCAGACTGACGAATGCAGTAAAGAAAGCACTTTTTTTTTGTAATTTTGATTACTACTCCTACTGTGTGTGTGATGGGGCTGTTGCTACAATTTGTTTCGTTAACTTTGAATTTTTAGAGAGGAGAAATATTTTTTTCTTTTTATTTGATAGATTTTATTGGACGAGAAATGGAGAGCAATACAATCCTAGCGGAAACGATGCGAGAGTTGTCCAACTTTCCGATGCTGGCACCCTTGTGTTCAACAGGCCAGAAGAGAAAGACGAAGGCATCTTTCAGTGTTTCGCTAGAAACGATTTTGGCATTGCCACTTCTATTAACATCAACATGCGGGTGGCGAAAATGGAGAAATTTTCCGACGCATCGTCCATAACGCACGAACCAACGCTAGGGATGCCCTACACCTTACCCTGTGTTCCACCCGAGAGTGTTCCGACAGCAGCCGTCATCTGGATCGCGAGGGACGAACTTGGCGACCTTGACCCCATCAGCTTTGATGCCCGCATTACCATGGACAGAGAATGTGAGTGGCTGATTTTTTTGTCGTGACAATGTCTTCAGTGTTTCTGCAGTTTCAGTGTTAATTCCTTTTCGGTGGTGATTTGTTCCTTAGTTTTGCTGTAACTTAAGTAAGTAAAGCTCCTTCAAGGCTATTATGGCCCATTGAGCCAGAGCTTATCCCGGTTTCTATAGTGTGAAGCAGAACAGGTAAGAAAGGAGGTCCCTTTTACCGATATCACAACACTCTGTGTGAATGATCCCTTAGCTGTACACTGGGCAAAATAAAAAATCCAACAAAACGCTGAGGCCGCCTTTGTTGTAGATGTAGGTAATATTCAAAATCAGATATACTGCGGTTTCAATGTATGTGTGAATTCTTTTTGTAAAGATATGTGTAAATATGTTGTAGTGTTTTGTTGGGTTTTTTTTTTTAATCTGTGACATTTATTTATATCGCAGATAACCTTCGCTACGAACATTGTCAAAGAAGATGACCTAAACGGTCAACCTTACGCCTGCATGGCAATCAACACGGTGATGAGAGACAACCCTCTTGGGCCCCAACATTACATCGACGTTAAGGGAAGTAAGTAAGAAGGACTAAGTGGAGCTATAATTTCTTCCATCTCTTTGTGATAACTGATTAATGCTTTAAACCCCTGTTCCTCCCAGCACAAACAAACAAAATCCCTGTTTCCGGTCTCCCATCCTAATTTGACCTATTTACATACATACAAAAAAAATTGAAGGGGGTCATTTCAACAATGTCCCTAAGTCACAATTACGTCATTTAGAGAGAGAAAAAAGCCAAAACAACAGACTTAGGCACGTATGGCTTTGAGAATTCCAAATTTCAAACGGCTAAGAATGTGATGTACAGTAGTGACCGCCTAAATGCCCGGTGCTTGGGAAGCAGAAAAAAACGGGCATTTAGGCGAAATGGATAGGTAATGAAGGGTGGTTGCAATGCATGGCACATTGTTGGCGGGCATAAGCCCTATTAGATTAGCAATCGGAGTACATGTGTGATAAAGAAAGACAGAAAATTTAATCAATTACGGACATATTTTATGATAGTTTGGGGAAAAACATACCTGCAGTTATCGTTGAGACCGGGCATTTAGGCGAAAATCTTGGTTTTCAAACGGGTATTTAGAGGGGCAATTTATATAGAAATAGTTCGGTTTTACTGAGATGGCAGGCATTTGGGCGAAACGGACATTCAGGCGGCGGGCATTTAGGCGGACACTACTGTATTATCATCACATCCTTTTCATACTTTTTTGGAAGCAAGATTTTCTTTTATTCCTTAGTATTATCTCTCTTCTCTCGTTTTTCACTAAGGTGTACATATAGGCACACCGTTGAAACGACTCCCCCTCAATTCTACGGTGGAAAACCAAACCAGCACCGGAAAAGCAAACCAAGGAAACCCAGTGCACCACTGTCATTTCTTGGTGCGCATGCAAAGTCCTCAAAACTAGTGTCTGTAGGTGTGAACACCTTAGTCCACCCTGTTGAAAGGTGTTCATTAGGTGCAGGTTGGCGCCTCCTTGTAGGGGACCGCCACTCCCTACCCGTGCTGGTTGATGCCTCCTTATACGGAACCTCCACTCCTCCACTATTCGTTTCTTCTTCTATACAATGGCGGAAATTCTTGCATTGCTCCATTCCAAGAAGGTTTGAAGAAGTCACTAGTCATTGTACATATCCTCATCTGTTTATAATAGTGCTGGGGGCTATTGGGAATGGGCTGAGCCGTGGGCGTCATACTGGCGTGCAGGTTGAAAGGGAAGTGGTTATGTTCAGCGTTGCCCGTTCTCTTTATCTGCATCCTGCATACTGAAAATTCCTTCTCAGTGAGGGGCCCAAAATGGTGGAATAGTTTTAGCTAAGATGTCAAATCACCAAGAAAATGAGACTCAATATGTCTATGGTAAAAACAATTTTGCGTTATAAACCAACACAGTAAGATGCGAAAACTATGTTTTCCGTTTCAACAAATTGTTGTGATTATTGTATAGCGGTGTGTACTTGTGCTACTGTTGACCTACTTATTCCAATGTACTTGTACTACTGTTGACCTACTTATTCCAATGTACTTGTACTACTGTTTACCTACTTATTCCAATGTACTTGTACTACCGTTTACCTACTTATTCCAATGTACTTGTACCAATGTACTTGTACTACCTACTTATTCCAATGTACTTGTGCTACTGTTTAGCTACTTATTCCAATGATGTTTATGCATTGTTGTTTTGTGTTGGTACACAATTAATTTTATTCTCGATGCCTTAAAGCATTTAGATGGATTTGTAAGATTTATTACTATTACAGTGGAACTCGGTTAAAACGAGCCCCCGTTCCAAGCAGAAAGTGTCGTTATTCCCGAGCTGTCGTTATTCCCGGGCCGTCTAATTTTATTCCGCTCCTTTGTAAACTCTCCGCTTGAGTAATCAGAAAGGATCTTGTCTTTGTCCTTTGCTTTAGAATTGTGTACAAGGTACTAGAGGGAATGTCAAATCGACGACATATCTCTGCATTGGTACAAATGTAGTTTCTTTCTTCTCCACTTCTTCTAGTATGGAAACTTTCGTTTCAATGGTTAGCCTCTTTCTTTTCTGAGAATTCATGGTGTAAGAATTGGAAAGAAGTAAAGTCAATAAATAAGACGATGACTTGTGGCAAGAACAAAGGTGTGGACCGATCACAGCGCTTTGGCTAGTGGCTGTGTGTGTGGTGTAGTGTACTAGTGTAGGCCAATGAAGTAGGCTACACATGTGTACAGTTTGCTATATACCGCTGCGCTGCGTGCGAGTCAATCGATAATCACAACGCTTTGGCTAGTGCTGGCTGGTAGCGGGCCTTACACACGTGTATAGCGTACGTACATTGTACTGTATGGTACGGCACTCGTTCTTTATTACGAATGTTTACCTTCTCCCACTCTCTATGGCTTGATCGTGAATGCGTGTTGTGATGTGTGTATGGATGAATGTGTGTGTTAGTTCAAAAATTATGATTTTTAATTTCAGATAACCATTTTCAAATTCTCGTTATTCCGGGTCTCTGGATCGTTTGGTGTCGTTAAAACAACTCTTTTCCAATAGAGAAATAATAAGGGGAAAAAAACGGAGATTTGAAAAAGTCTTGTTATTAACGAGCTCTCGTTATTTCCGATGTCGTTAAACATAAAGTGCCACTGGACTGCTACTACTGACTACTATTTTGTCTGTACAGATTTTTATGTCTCCATTTCTTTTCACATTGCAGTAACATTTTTGTTTGTAAAGCTTGAAAGACATGACAAGAAATAACTAATGCTCCTGTCTCTATTTCTTCTCTTTGTTCTTGTTTGACAGACACTGCCGGATATCAGCCTGTCAAATACATGTGGGCTGACCAGGATGACAGGTTCGGCTTGAGAGGGCAGAACTTCTCTCTCAAGTGCATCTTTTCTGGAAAGTAAGTTAAAAACGTTGTTGTCGGGATCAAGGGGTTGGCCAAGCGTCCCGCTAATGTGCAGGTCAGACCCGCCACAGTGCAGTCGCCCGTCCCACAAATCATCAGACTTTCTCAACTGTTAACCTTTTAGGGTGGCATTGGTGGGCAAGGGTTAGTGCCTTACTGAGGATCATGAGATCCTGGGTTTGAATCTTGGCAACACCAGGCCTGACGTTGTGTTCCTTAGGAAAGGCACTTAATACCTGTTCCCGCTTCCTGCTATAGAAACCGGGATACGCTCTGGCTCTATAGGCTGTAATGGCTTGAGGAACTTTACTTTACTAACCTTTGGGGGGGACAAACATCGAACAAAACAATATCTAAAAAAATTACAACTGACATTGCCATGATATATTATAACAACACACTGCAGTACAACAGAGGCGGTTTGCGGCGACTGCTGGTAGTTCCTACTTCTTTCCTTTCCTTCTTTCACTTATCTTTCATCTTGCTGTTTCCTCCTGAGATCACCGCAATGGTGGATGGAGTAAATGTCAAAGAAACAACAACAGTACAAGCACAATACCTGTTGTATGGTTGTTTTAATTACAATGTGAATTTTAATAATAGTAGCTTGGTCTTTGTGTAATAGGACAGTGTCTTCATTTCTGTGTGTGTGTAGGCGTATATGTGTGAGAGAGACAGAGTATTGGCTATTTCTGACATCACCACTATAAATATGAAAAGAAAACTCAAGCGTATCTCTCTCTCTCTCTCTCTCTCTCTCTCTCTCTCTCTCTCTCTCTCTCTCACTCTCTCACTCTCTCACCCCCCCTCTTTCTCTCTCTCTCTCTCTCTCAAGAATTAAAACTAGGAACAGACTAGTTTGAAGGCGTTATTGTTTGTGTTCAGTCAACTATAGTCTAGCATCAATCATATCAATGGTTAGATATATATATATATATATATAAATCTTTGAAGACCGTATGGTGTATACCATTTATTCATGTTTGCTCCTGTCTTCTTTGGTTGAGTATCCCGTACCTTTATCAGTTCTTCTTTTTTTTTTGGGCCCTGCTTGTAGGTCTTACTTCTTTCCTTTCCGTCTTTTTTCACCTTGCTGTTTCCTCTTAATTCACCCTATATAAGATCACCGCAACGATGGACAGTAAATTTCAAAGAAACATACTACTTCTACGTCATGTCGCTCCACTGTGGATCCTTTAGTGTTTTTATCTAACAACGCGTCTTTTGTCCTGTCATCCATTGGCGGTTTGGCGGGCGCTGCCCATACGTTCTTCTTCCTTCCTTTCACCCTTTTAGTTATCTTTCATCTTGCCGTTACCTCTTAATGTCTTAATTCGTGTCTTTAATGTCTTAATTCATGGGGTTT
>JAXRKP010000604.1:102185-137185 GCA_037039925.1 Doris montereyensis | reverse complement strand
GTTTTACTTGTCGATTCCCAAAGATGACCCCATTTATCGTGTGGATTATTGTCAACGTCATTTATCATTGACGGTTGTCAGCGTCATTTAGCGTTGACGGTTGTCAGCGTCATTTATTATTGACGGTTGTCAGCGTCATTTATTATTGACGGTTGTCAACGTCATTTATCATTGACGGTTGTCAGCGTCATTTATTATTGACGGTTCTCACCGCTATTTGTCATTGATGGTTCTCACCGTCATTTATTATTGATGGTTGTCAACGTCATTTATCATTGACGGTTGTCAACGTCATTTATCGTTAATGGTTGTCAACGTTATTTATCGATGGTTGTCAACGTCATTTATCATTGATGGTTGTCAACGTCATTTATCATTGACGGTTGTCAACGTCATTTATCGTTAATGGTTGTCAACGTCATTTATCGTTGATGGTTGTCAACGCCATTTATCATTGACGGTTGTCAACGTCATTAATCATTGACGGTTGTCTGAGTCATTTATCATTGACGGTTGTCTGAGTCATTTATCATTGACGGTTGTCAGCGTCATTTATCATTGATGGTTATCTACAGTTTCTTCTATTCGCATCTAACAGTTTCCTCTATTCACCTAACTTTCATCTAACAGTTTCCTCTATTCACCTAACTTTCATCAACAGTTTCCTCTATTTATAATTTTCATCTAACAGTTTCCTCTATTCACTAACTTTCATCTAACAGTTTCTTCTATTCACTTAACTTTCATCTAACAGTTTCCTCTCAATTAACCCTTGAGATACCCGGATAAGGTGAACAAACAATGCACATCATTCATTTCATCAATCGTTAAGTTGGTTGTGAGAAGCTTCCTACTCTATTTCACTTGATTATCTTCCATCTAACAGTTTCCTCTTGAAGTGGGGCTATTCACCTAACCTTTCATCTTAACAGTTTCTTGTTTCCTCTATTCACCCTAACTCCTTCCTTTCATCTTATCTTCCACAGTTTCCTCTATTCACCTAACTTTTCTCTTTCAACAGTTTCCTCGTAATTCACCTGCTCTCGTAATTCTGATCCGCAATGGTGGACGGGGTGAATTCACTCACCTCCCTGAACTTTCATCTAACAGAGTATAATTTTGTTTGTCTCTTTGTCCACAGCCCATTCCTTAACCCTTGAGATATTCCGGATACGGATAACAAACAATTGGACGCAGAACACGTACGAGATTCATATCAGATCACGGTCATTTAACAGAATTGGAGATGCCATCAATCGTTATTCCTTGAAAGCAGTGGTTGGGGTCATCATGGCGTGTGGTTTTACTCTGCTGCGCACTTATCGCTCTTTTTTTTTTTTTCATTTTGGGTTTTTACTTACTTTTTTGGTTTTTTACTCACTTGGGTTTTTTTACTCACTTGGGTTATTTACTCACTTTGTTTTTTTACTTTGGGTTATTTACCACTACTCACTTTGGTTTTTTACTCACTTTGGTATTTTACTCCTTTGGTTATTTACTCACTTATCTTCCATCTCACTTTCTTTTTTTGGGTTATTTACTCACTTGGGTATTTGGCGGGCACTTGGGTTATTTACTCCTTTCACTTGGGTTATTTTCCATCTTTCTTTTTACCGGAAGTGGGCGGTCCAGGAACTAGGTATTGGCCATTCAATCAACATTTCTTTCAAACCTTTCATCTTGTTGTTTGACTTTTTCAAGTAAAATCTACCCTGAGATCACCGCCCCGGTGTTCAGGTAGAATTTCAATGAAACAAAACAAAAATTCCTCCTGAATCACGTTGAGATCACTCTAATCCGTTTGTTTGTTTTCTTTGTCCACAGCCCATTCCTTTAAATCCAGCAGAACCCTGAAATCACCAAGCTGTGGATTGAGATAAACCAAATTAAAAACAAAAAACACGGATAGGTTTTTCCCCCCATATAAATTGGATCTTGCTGAACACGATTCACCTGAAATCACTGCATATGGTGGAACAGATGTATCAGAGCAACCAATCAAATCAAGGCCTTTAACAGAATTGGAGATGCCATGACCGACGCCGTCAATCATTGGTCATTCCTAAAGAAAGAAGAGTGTTTGGTCATCATGGCGTGTGGTTTTACTCAGAGAGTGTTTTTGAGACTTGGGTGTTTTTTGCGCTCTTGGGAGTTTTACTCACTTGGGTGTTTTACTCATTTGGGTTTTTACTCCTTGGGTTTTTTTTGTTTTTTACTCACTTGGGTTTTTTTTGTTTTTTACTTTTGGGTTATTTACCCACTTTGGTTTTTTACTCACTTGGGTTTTGTTGGTCACTTTGGTTTTTACCCACTTTGGTTTTTTTGGTCACTTGACATGGTTTTTTACTCATTTTGGTTATTTACTCACTTTGGTTTTTTATTTTTTGGTCATTTTACTCACTTTGGTATTTTACTTTTGTTTGGGTTTTTTACTCACTTTGGTTTTTTAATTGAATTTTGTTGGTCATTGACTTGCATTTTACCGGAAGACTCGATTTTCCAGGAACTGGTCATTGACATGCGTTCAACAAGTCTTTGTTCAAACCTCCTTCCAGCGGTTGAAGACTTTTTTCTTAAAATCTACAGGCATTATTGTTCAGGTAGGTTGTCCAATTCTTGGAGCGGTTGATAAATTGATCCCGTGTGCAGATCACAACACTTATTAAAGATCCTGTTGCTGTTTACAGGACGCCGATTACAAATCCTACTGAAAACCCTGAATCAACAAAATGTGGATGTGACAAAATAAATTATAAATAAAAAAAAAAAGGGGTTTGAGTCAAATTTACATCGAAATATCAGTGCTTTTTTTTTACTAATAATATAAGCGAAAAAATGGGACTTTGATATGACGTCGATATGTACAGAATGTCAATATATATACGATGCCGATATCTGTGGATTGAACTGTACAAAAAAATTAACATTTTTCTAATACATGTAAACGTAATGATTGCCCTGAAAAATATCCGAAAGAGCGGTGATGATAATGAAACTGGTGATGGTAGTGATAATAATTTTACAGATGATGGTAAGAATTATCTTTTATATCTTTCTTATGACACAAACAAACAAATGAGTCTTTTAGAGCGTTTGGACATTTTGATTTGAGGTGTTAGTGGGTGGCTTTATTCTGTATTATTATTATTGTTGTTGTTATTATTATTATTATTATTATTGTTGTTATTATTATTATTATTATTATTATTATTATTATTGTTGTTATTATTATTATTATTATTACTATTATTATTATTATTATTATTGTTGTTATTATTATTGTTATTATTATTATTATTATTACTATTATTATTATTATTGTTATTATTATTATTATTATTATTATTATTATTATTATTATTATTATTATTTTTATTATTATTACTATTATTATTATTATTATTATTATTATTGTTATTATTATTATTATTATTGTTATTATTATTGTTATTATTATTGTTATTATTATTATTATTATTATTATTATTATTATTATTATTATTATTATTATTATTATTATTATTATTATTATTATTATTATGATTACTATTATTATTATTATTATTATTATTATTATTATTATTATTATTACTATTATTATTATTATTATTATTATTATTCTTGCCGTCCACAGCACCTACTATAACACCAACAAATTTTGTCGCGCTATCAGTCAAAGACACAAGCACGGTGTTCCAGTGGAATTTTGACAGGCGTGAAATTGACCGTATCGGATCTAGGATACAGGGAGAATTCAGAGGTTTCAAGGTGAGTTTTTTGTTCTTTACCGTATTTAGCAAGTCAAGTGTCGTTTATCTACGAGTTTACCCGACACCCTACACCTGTAACCTTCACCCCTTGTCCCAGGCTCCAACCTTTGCCGCTCACAAGCCCTGGCCTTCTACAGCCTTGAAATTTTGAAGCGTCAAGTATAATGGGCAATAACTATCTATAGCATGAAGCGGATAATAATCGCCCCTGGACATGACGCTAGTCTGTTGCCGGTTTCTACTCCCCAAGCTTGGGCTGGTACCCATTTACACCTGAGTAAGGGCAGGAGGAGGGGGAGATACATGTTAAGCATCTTTATCAAAGAATGCAATGTGGGAACTAGCATTTCTAGGTTTTTAACCCAGGATGTCATGATCCCACGTCCGGCAGCCTAATCACTTGGCCACTGACGCCACCAGATGTTGTGAGCTTAACTCCTGGCAATACTGGGTCGGACATTGTGTTAAGGAACTAACGAGCATTCCCCCCCCCCCTCCTCGGCCCTGGTGCAAATGGTTACTATCGTGAACTGGGAAATCAAACTTGCTTACACATTGGCACCCTGCTCACAAGATTTGGTTTTGGTTTCTGGTTTTGGTTTTACCCACATTCACAACCAGGGTGATGTCTTGGTTTCTGGTATTGATTTCACCCACATTCACAACCAGGGTGATGTCTGGGTTTCTGGTATTGATTTCACCCACATTCACAACCAGGGTGATGTCTGGGTTTCTGGTATTGATTTCACCCACATTCACAACCAGAGTGATGTCTGGATTTCTGGTATTGATTTTACCCACAACCAGGGTGATGTCTGGGTTTCTGGTATTGATTTCACCCACATTCACAACCAGGGTGATGTCTGGGTTTCTGGTATTGATTTCACCCACATTCACAACCAGGGTGATGTCTGGGTTTCTGGTATTGATTTCACCCACAACCAGGGTGATGTCTGGGTTTCATTTCACCCACCACAACCAGGTGATGTCTGGGTTTCTGGTATTGATTTCACCCACATTCACAACCAGGGTAATGTCTGGTTTCTGGTATTGATTTCACCCACATTCACAACCAGGGTGATGTCTGGGTTTCTGGTATTGATTTCACCCACATTCACAACCAGGGTGATGTCTGGGTTTCTGGTATTGATTTCACCCACATTCAACCAGGGTGATGTGGTTTCTGGTATTGATTTCACCCACATTCACAACCAGGGTGATGTCTGGGTTTCTGGTTTGATTTCACCCACATTCACAACCAGGGTGATGTCTGGGTTTCTGGTATTGATTTCACCCACATTCACAACCAGGGTGATGTCTGGGTTCTGGTATTGATTTCACCCACATTCACAACCAGGGTGATGTCTGGGTTTTGGTTTTCTTTAGAATTTTTAAGGCTGCCCCGGAGGACTACCCTGTAAACAAACCAAGGAATAATGTCGTGATGTGCACACAGAGCTTCCGATTGATCATCCGTCTCCCATAGAACTAGGTGTCTATCCACCTACCTGGACCAGTTGGGTAGTTTTTTTTACTTGGAAAAAAAACGCAAGAAAATTGTTCAACTGTCTGGGCATGAACCCTAGACGACTTTTTGGTTGAGGTGCAGATTCTGCGCCTCTGGACTACCCAGTCCCCTTCTCCCAACTCGCCCCAGGTGAAAATTGGGACAAGCACTAGCTTCAGATTTAAAACCTGCATCAGACTAGTGTCCTATCTAGGAGGTAATTATTGTTACCTATTCCGCTTTTGCTATAGAAATCGGGGGTAAGCTCCGGCCTTGAAGGAACTATGTACAGCTTTAATAATTCTATGCTTTTCGTGATTTTTTTTGATTATTTTTTTTTCAGATCCAATTTTGGCAGGAGAACAACCAGGCGCTGACCATCCGCGAAAGCGGTCGGCCCCCTGAAATTGCTCAGAACGTGACTGACAACACGTTCACGGCGACTGTCAACGACATGCTTCCCAACACTCATATGATGGCCCGCATATCCGTCATAAACAACTTCTACGTTGGCCGCCCCACCGAATCTATTCGGTTCTACACCACACCAGGCTGTGAGAATACTGACAATGTTATTGTATAAGAAAGGGAGGGGGAGAGAGAGAGAGAGAGAGAGAGAGAGGAGGAGGGGGAGAGAGAGAGAGAGAGATGAGAGACGAGAGAAGAGAGAGAGAGATGAGAGGGGGAGAGAAAGGGAGAGAAGGAGAGAGTGAGATGTAGAGAGAGACAGAGGGAGAGAGAGAGAGATGTTAGGGAGAGGAAGATGGAGAGAGAGAGACAGAGGGAGAGAAAGAGACAAGAAAAAGAGAGATGTAGAGAGACAAAGGGAGAGAGAGAGACGAGAGAAAGAGAAAGATGAGAGAGAAAGAGAGACAAAGAGAAAGATGTAGAGAGACAAAGAGAGAGAGAGAGACAAAGAGAAAGAGAGAGATGTAGAGAGACAGAGAGAGAGAGATGTAGAGAAAGAGAGAGATGTGGAGTGACAGAGGGAGAGAGAGAGATGTAGAGAGACAGAGAGAGAGATGTAGAGTAAGAGAGAGATGATAGAGAGACAGAGGGAGAGAAAGAGAGGATGTAGACAGAGAGAGAGAGAGAGAGAGACGTAGAGAAAGAGGGAGATGTACAGAGAGAAAGAGAGAGAGAGAGAGAGTCGTAGAGAAAGAGAGAGATGTAGAAAGACAGAGGGAGAGAGAGACAAAGAGAAAGAGAGAGAGAGGGCGGGAGAGAGACAAATTTCTCTCTCTCTCTCTCTCTCTCTCTCTCTCTCTCTCTCTCTCTCTCTCTCTCTCTCTCTAACTCTCTCTAGTTTTCTTCCCCTTGCTGTTCTTTCCTTTATCCTTTCTTCCCCTCTCTCTTTCTCTCCTTCCTCACTACCAGATACGTATCAATTTTTAACACATTGACTATATTTTTATAATATTAACGGAAGCTTTTGATTGTTTAGAGTATTATGCTGCATTATGTTGTGCCTGGACAGCCGTTAGTAATATTAGTCAGCTACGAACCTGGAGATCTACTTAAAGAAACACAACAAACTCCGTTGCTCTCTCCCCACCCCGCTCCCTCTCCTAGCCTCCTCCTCCCATCCCTTATAGCAAATAATTGTATATTAGTTCCATGTGATTGTGCTGTCCCCTTCTATTCAACTCAAATACACAATTGTTGCTTTTTTTCAATTCTAGTCCCAGGACCCGTGGACTATTTCCGCATTCTCAACATCGGCGACACGCACGTCAATCTGGAGTGGGGCCCCCAAGGAGAACCGCGGTGACTTGATGGGCTACGACATCAGCTACCAGCTAGGTAAGATTTCTGTCAGTCGTTTTTGTGTTGATCTTCATCGTTCAGAGCAGTTTGTTTTTGTATGCCCGCACAAAATGGTACGTACATACAGGTGGCGTCAGTGGGCCTAATGGCTGACTTGGCCGCCCCGACTTGGTATTGTCAGGTCCTGGGTTTGAATCCTAGCAACACTAGGCCCGACGCTGTGTCGTGTTCCTTGGGGAAGACGCTTGACACACACTTTTTCCCATTTGACCCAGGTGCAAATGGGTACCAGCAACAGCTTGGGAGTAAAAGAAAAAAAACCTGTGACAGACTAGCGTCCTGTCCAGAAGGTGATTATTATCACACTGTTCCGCTTCATGCTACAGAAACTGGGATAGGCTCCAGCTCCGTGGACCATGTAAGGGGGTTGAAGGAACTTGCTACCTACAAACGGTGCAGAAGATGAGGTCATGTGTGATCTCGGGATTTTGGTAGGATTTCAAAATTTTGCACAGACTGCCCTGTAAACAGCCAAGCAATCTTTAGCATGCACAGAGCGTTGTCTTCTGCACACATGACCTCCTTTTATCTCGTCCGTCTCCGATGGACAAGGTGTTGATCCACCTATCAAGGGGGTAACTTTTGCTTTTTAAAAAACTTTAGAAAACGTTTCAACCATCGACGGGGCTCGAGCCCACAGCCTTTGGGTTGAGATGCTGACACTTTGCCACTGTACTACTGAGTCCCCTTCCTGTGTAATGAGATGGCCTTGATTTATCTATATCTCATTGCAGTGAGCGGTCTTAACCTTGGGGAGATGCAGGACAGAGAGCCCCAAATCAATGACCAGTACACGACCAACGCCATCCTCAGCGGGCTACAGCCAAAGCGGAAATACCGTGTCCACATCTTTGCCCGCACCCAGAGCGGCCGAGGCGAAGGGTTTTTTATAGAGTTTGTCACAGTCAAGGCCGGCAGTAAGTCCCATTTTTATGTCTTCTTCCTTGTTCCTTCTTGTCTTCTTCTTGTCTCTCTCTCTCTCTCTCTCTCTCTCTCTCTCTCTCTCTCTCTCTCTCTCTCTCTCTCTCTCTCTCTCTCTCTCTCTCTCTCTCTCTATCTCTCTCTCTCTCTCTTTCTTCTCTCTTCTCTTTCTCTCTCTCTCTCTCTCTCTTTCTTCTCTCTCTTTCTCTCTCTTTTGATCTCTCTCTCTCTCTCTCTCTCTCTCTCTCTTTCTCTCTCTCTCTCTCTCTCTCTCTCTCTCTCTCTCTCTCTCTCTCTCTCTCTCTCTCTCTCTCTCTCTCTCTCTCTCTCTCTCTCTCTCTCTCTCTCTCTCTCTGTCTCTCTCTCTCTCTCTCTTAAAATTCTGTTTATCTCGTTTTCTCCTCCCCTTCCTTCCTCCCTTCCTCCTCTTTTTTTGCCTTGCTCCCCTTTTCCAGTTGGCGGGCGCTACTGGTAGGTCCTACTTTTCTCTTCATCTTTCGTCTTGCTGTTTCCTCTCACTTCACCTTGAGATTACCGCGTATGGTTAACGGGTTAAATTTGTGTGAAACAAAAAGAATCAAGCATTCAGGTGTGGACTTTCTTGTTATTCACCTCAAAGGAGTTCATTCAAATTAAACTCTTTTATTTTTAACGTCTCACGTCTCGTGTATCCCCGTAACCCACCAGGGATCGTAGGAGGCGCTGCACTACGGACTGTTCACACTAGTGTCGGTCATTGTACGCCCCGCGTCTGTGTTTGGTTGTGTCCATTCCGCGGTGTTGTCTTCTCGTCTCTTTCTCTCTCCGTCCTCCTCTTCTCCGGCGTAGTTCCTATTTCTTTCCCTTTACTCTCTCACTTCCTCTCTTCTCTCAACCTGCTGTTTCCCTTTTGATTTACCCTGAGATCACCACAGTCGATGGTGGACGGGGTACAAAAATTTCCATCACATTAAAACTCTTCTTTTTCTTCTTCTCCTTGTTCCCTATGTGCAGGTGGCTTGTATTGTAAGTAAAGTGAGCTTGGAAAGGCCATTGTCGATCGCACATCAAGCCGACTTCCTTTTCAGAGGCCACGCTGCTTTTGATTAATAATGTAACGCTTCCCAATGTTTACTGTGACACGTTGTCTTGCACTACTTACATAATTTACGTTGTACTTTTTTACCCGCTTGACATCCCCCTCAGTGCCCAGAATGCCACGCTTCAAGGTGGTGGACGTCGGCCAGCGCTTCATCAACGCGTGTCTTGGTGGGTGGATGCCTATTCCAACTCTGGATCCGTCGTCTTTGCCGAATATCGCCAACTGGGTACGTACAGGTCTTACGAGGGCATTTTATTCTCATTTTTGTCGTAAACTGGGTACGTTAAAGCCTTTAAGGGGCATTTTTTATTTTGTCGTAAACTGGGTACGTTAAAGCTTTTAAGGGGCATTTTTATTTTGTCGTAAACTGGGCACGTTAAAGCCTTTTAAGGGGCATTTTTTATTTTGTCATTTTAAAGCCTTTAAGGGGCATTTTTATATTGTTGTAAACTGGGTTAGAGCTTTTGAAAAGGCATTTTTATTTTGTAAGTAAACTGGGTAGCCCTGCGTACAACTTATATACGGAATTGTGTACTTTTCATCATTTGACTGGAATTACGTTTCCATTGAGTTTGAAGACGTTTCTTTTATTTGAACAAGCATGTTACATAAATTATACGGATTTATTCAAGATTGAGGTTTGAAGAACAGTTCTTTTATTTATATATATGAAGTGTGAACAAGCATGTTACACCCTGAACAGTTCACGATTATAGGCAGGAACAGTTAATTTGATATTCAAGATTGAACAGTTAACATGGATAGGCGGGAACAGTTAACAGTTAACTGGATAGGCGGGAACAGTTAACTTGGAACAGTTAACGGATAGAACAGTTAACTTGGATAGGCGGAACAGTTTGACGGAACAGTTAAGGCGGGAACAGTTAACTTGGAACAGTTAGGATAGGGAACAGTTAACATGGATAGGCGGGAAGTTAACTTGGATAGGTGGGAACAGTTAACATGGATAGGCGGAACAGTTAACTTGGATAGGGATAGGCGGAACAGTTAACATGGATAGGCGGAAGTCAACATGGATTTAACTGGGATAGGCGGGAACAGTTAACTTGGATAGGCGGGAACAGTTAACTTGGATAGGCGGGAACAGTTAACTGGGATACAGTTAACTTGGATAGGCGGGAACAGTTAACATGGATAGCGGAACAGTTAACTTGGATAAGGCGTTAACTTGAACAGAACAGTTAGCTTGGATAGGCGGGAACAGTTAACTTGGATAGCGGAAACAGTTAACCCGCTATTCCAACTTTTTAAAGATAAAACCTGTTGAAAATGGCGGGCTAGCTGCATGAAAATGATGCTCACTAAGACGGGAAACAATGAAGTTGACATTAATTCAATGTCCCTTTTGGCAGAGCATTTTCTCAAACAGAAATGATATGGGAATAATTTAAAGCCCACATACAAAATATGGTTATTTTCAGTGGCCTATTCACAGAGCCTTTGGTGAACAAAGATCGACCAACTCCTAATTATATCTATATACAACAAGCACGATATCCAGTATATCAGAATCGGGCTGAGTAGGACTGTCTTTGAATGCCCCTGCTGAATTAAAAATGCCAAAAACCATGGACTTTTGGCACTGTTGGCTTTGGAATTCCAAGTTTTAAACAGCTCTAAAATATGATATATTTTCATCATATCATTTTCACACTTTTCAGAAAGAATTGATTTCCTCTTCACTCCCTCGGATTATTTCCCTATCTCGTTTTTTCACGAAAATGGACATAGGCACACTATTGGATTGACCCCTTCAACTACTTGTTTGCTTTTATTTTAAACGTATGAACGTAGTTATGCGAAACAGTCAACCAGCCAGGCTTGTAGTGATGTCCCTTTGGGGAGCAGAAAGAAGATCACTGCATCCATAGTTCAATACAACTGTTTGACTACAAAATGTCTACCCCACCCCTCACATACAGTCGTGTGTCCTTCCCAACTCCTTGGGGAGCATACAGTACAGCAGCATCTTTTGACGTTTTGTACGAACACTCCAATCCAACAAGGTCTTTCTCTCCCTGTAGCAGAGTCCTCATTCACACCTGAGTCGAACGAGGAGATCAGAGGGAAATGCGTGTCCTCTAGAGGACAACGGTACAACAAAAAAACACCACCCCACCTGAGCCAGCCGTGAGTTTTGAACCAGCGTCGTCGTGATTACAAACTGACAACCCAAGGGTTCGTTCAGCTACAACGGCTCAGTATTATGTTGACACGATGTAAAAACTACCACTATTTGATAAAAAACCCTGTTGTGTGTTTGTAGATGGGGCGAGTGGTTTCGCACGTCCGATGAGGTGGTCAACACCTGGAAGAACATCAGCAACCTGGAGCCTGGCACGACGTACGAGATTCGAATCAAAGCCACCAACGGTGCCAGGAGTGTTTCTTCTAGCATCGCAGAGGTCAAAACGGAGGGAGATGGTAGGTGTCACGGTTTATAGTTTATCTCGGACCCGGTTGTCATAAGACATATCGCTGGTGAAAGTCGCAAACCGTGTAAGCCTAAAATTGATAGCAACTTTTTTTCTCTCGCTTTATTAACATATGGAAGGCCCTGCCCTATGCTTTGTGTAGTTAGGATTCCGTGGCACATAAACCAAAAGGAATAATAGCCACATGAGAGCAATTTTCAAAATGTGTAGCCCTATTGGGTCTAGTTTTTGACACTTGCAAACCGTGCATGCCTATGGAAAATAAATTTTAAAAGAGCAGCAGTATTTTCTTTGATTTTCTCAAAGCATCCAAAGTTGGACCTAAACTTAAACGGTTTTGTGACTTTCACCGTCGAAATGATGATGTCATCATTATCTCCATAAAGAAATTACGTTGTGGTGCATATACATAACACATAACCTGGCATGCCTGCATATACCATACCCACACACACACACACACACACACGTGTGTGCATATTCATAATTTTTTGCTCACTTCCTCTCTAACACACACACTCACATACATTCGCAATCGCACGAAACACACACACACACATAAATGTGTGCATATGCAAGAGCTGCCATTTATCCCGATTTAATCGGAATCATCCCGATTTTTTAGCGAAAATTTGCGAAATTCCGATTTTTCGTTCGCCCATCCCGATTTTTTTGTAATACAATTACAGTCGTTGCCTGGACGGCATTGGTCCGTATATTCAGCGTGCGATTTTCTTTTTAATCAGCCAATAGCCGGATGTCGTGCCTAAACAGGATTCATGTTATTATGAGTAATGGTGTGTATCGATTCTTCGCTAATATATTGTTCTTTTTGTCCATTCTTCAGAGTACTCGTGCTGTACTTGTTCGAGACTTCAAAAATCGTTGCATGATTACGTGTTATTGAGTCCCATCGCGATTACTAGAGCCTTGAATTTCAAACTGATCAAGTAGAAGGCTCCGCTGATATTCAATGGCTTGTTAGATCTAAACGTTCCTAGTATTAGGGACGTCTAGATCCAGGTCTAGATGATCTGTATCTGTACTCTTAAGTAGATCTAATAATGACTCCCTGTGCAGTAAAGTGCGATCACACACGTATCAGGGAGAGAAAGAGAAATGTCACGCGTGCGTGTAAAAAGAGAGAAATAGAGAGCATTTTCGTGTGTGTTTCGTGCGATCACGAATGTATGTGAGTGTGTGTGTTAAAAGGGGAGTGAGCAAAAATTATGAAGTGAAAGGCAAATGCGAGGAAGAACATAGGTTGGATGATAATTGATAGGTATGTCATGCACGTATGTCTGACCGGTTAGCAGGAGTGGGGTGGGCATGTGTGTGTGTGTGTGTGTGAAGAATGTGAAAATATGATAGCAAGATAAGTGACCACTGATGAGAAAGAGGGGAAAAGTGAGCGTGTCATCCACTTCCAGTGTGTAAACAATGGGTAGGAAGGAGGCAACTGTAATGCTGACTTTAGAACTAGAGTTCAGGTTTTATTGGCATTGGGGAGGGGAGTTATTATAATGGATATTTTTACCTGGGAAACGGCAGAACCAGTGTCAACCATGACCTCATTTTATTATTAAGTTTGAGATTAGGCTGAGGCTATACATGAAATCGTTCATGTATCCTGATTTTTTCCCCCAAAGATCCCGAGTTTTTACATGTAGGTCCTGGTTATTTTTTATTTAGAGTGGCAGGTCTGATATACGCTTACATATTCCTTCACACACACACACACACACGCATAACTCACTGCATTGTATATAATATGTATGAGTATGAGTGGTGTGTTTGATGTTACTTCAGTATTTATTATATCTCAATTAGACCTCAAATTGATTGACTGTAGACCTCAAATTGATTGATTGTAGACCTCAAATTGATTGACTGTAGACCTCAAATTGATTGACTGTAGACCTCAACTTGATTGACTGTAGACCTCAAATTGATTGACTAGACCTCAACTTGATTGACTGTAGACCTCAAACTGATTGATTGTAGACCTCAACTTGATTGACTGTAGACCTCAACTTGATTGACTGTAGACCTCAAATTGATTGACTAGACCTCAAATTGATTGACTGTAGACCTCGACTTGATTGACTGTAGACCTCAACTTGATCGACTGTAGACCTCAACTTGACTGATTGTAGACAAGCTGATTAATTGTAGACCTCAAATTGATTGATTGTAGACCTCAAACTGATTGATTGTAGACCTCAAATTGATTGATTGTAGACCTCAAATTGATTGACTGTAGACCTCAAACTGATGGACTGTAGACCTCAACTTGATCCACTATAGACCTCAAACTGATGGACTGTAGACCTCAAACTGATTGATTGTAGCCCTCAGATTGATTGATTGTAGACCTCAAATTGATTGACTGTAGACCTCAAATTGATTGACTGATGATTGACTGTAGACCTCAACTTGATTGACTATAGACCTCAAATCTGAGACCTCAACTTGACTGATTGTAGACAAGCTCAAACTGATTGATTGTAGACCTCAAATTGATTGATTGTAGACCTCAAATTGATTGATTGTAGATTGACTGTAGACCTCAAACTGATTGACTGTAGACCTCAAATTGATTGACTGATAGACCTCAAACTGATTGATTGTAGACCTCAAACTGATTGATTGTAGCCCTCAGATTGATTGATTGTAGACCTCAAATTGATTGATTGTAGACCTCAAACTGATGGACTGTAGACCTCAACTTGATTGACTGTAGACCTCAAATTGATTGACTGTAGACCTCAAACTGATTAACTGTAGACCTCAAATTGATTGATTGTAGACCTCAAATTGATTGATTACAGACCTCAAACTGATTGACTGTAGACCTCAAATTGATTGACTGTAGACCAAACAAAAACTGATTGATTGTAGACCTCAAAATGATTGATTGTAGACCTCAAATTGATTGACTGTAGACCTCAAACTGATTGACTGTAGACCTCAAATTGATTGACTGTAGACCTCAAATTGATTGATTGTAGACCTCAAATTGATTGTAGACCTCAAACTGATTGATTGTAGACCTCAAACTGATTGATTGTAGACCTCAAACTGATTGACTTGTAGACCTCAAACTGATTGATTGTAGACCTCAAATTGATTGACTGTAGACCTCAAACAGATTGACTGTAGACCTCAAATTGATTGACTGTAGACCTCAAATTGATTGACTGTAGACCTCAAATTGATTGATTGTAGACCTCAAATTGATTGATTGTAGACCTCAAATTGATTGACTGTAGACCAGACCTCAAATTGATTGACTGTAGACCTCAAATTGATTGATTGTAGACCTCAAACTGATTGACTGTAGACCTCAAAGACCTGATTGATTGTAGACCTCAAACTGATTGATTGTAGACCTCAAACTGATTGATTGTAGACCTCAAACTGATTGATTGTAGACCTCAAACTGATTGATTGTAGACCTCAAACTGATTGATTGTAGACCTCAAACTGATTGATTGTAGACCTCAAACTGATTGATTGTAGACCTCAAACTGATTGATTGTAGACCTCAAATTGATTGATTGTAGACCTCAAACTGATTGACTGTAGACCTCAAACTGATTGACTGTAGACCTCAAATTGATTGACTGTAGACCTCAAACTGATTGACTGTAGACCTCAAACTGATTGACTGTAGACCTCAAACTGATTGACTGTAGACCTCAAACTGATTGACTGTAGACCTCAAACTGATTGACTGTAGACCTCAAACTGATTGATTGTAGACCTCAAACTGATTGATTGTAGACCTCAAACTGATTGATTGTAGACCTCAAATCGATTGATTGTAGACCTCAAACTGATTGATTGTAGACCTCAAAACTGATTGATTGTAGACCTCAAACTGATTGATTGTAGACCTCAAACTGATTGATTGTAGACCTCAAACTGATTGATTGTAGACCTCAAACTGATTGATTGTAGACCTCAAACTGATTGATTGTAGACCTCAAACTGATTGATTGTAGACCTCAAACTGATTGATTGTAGACCTCAAACTGATTGATTGTAGACCTCAAACTGATTGATTGTATACCTCAAATTCAATGATTGTAGACCTCAAACTGATTAACTGTAGACCTCAAACTGATTGATTGTAGACCTCAAATTGATTGACTGTAGACCTCAAATTGATTGATTGTAGACCTCAAACTGATTGACTGTAGACCTCAAACTGATTGACTGTACTGATTGACTGTAGACCTCAAACTGATTGACTGTAGACCTCAAATTGACCGACTGACTGTAATCATTGTATTTTTTAAAAAATTGTTCTCTTATTCACAGCCATTGCCTCCGCTTATCAGCAACCTTGGATGGTTTCTGGGAATGCTTTTCTCCATCCTTCTCCTCATTGGCCTCATCATCCTCTTCGTGATCTGCTACAAGCACGGATTCCGGTTTGACCTCAACAAAAACGACAGCTACATGAACAACACCAGCGCCGCGTATTCGGGTACTTACGATCGTAAGCATGTTGTCTCCACAAATGTCATAACTCGTTTTTCTAACTTCCTGTTGCTCTGGTGTTTTCACAGGTTTTTCCCCTTCCATCTCATCTCATCTTCCCCCCCTCCCCCTCAATGAAATCATCATCAAGTCGCAATGTAGAGTTGGTAACAAAATCTCAAAGTTTTTTCCGCTTCAATCTCTCAGCTTTATTTGTTCGCTGTGTCTTTTTTTTTACAGTGCCGAGGACTGTGTTTCAAAGAGAAAAAAACATCTAAGATTTATATCTGATTGGCTTAATTCAAAATAGCATTTTTATTGTTTATAAATGAAAGATAATCTTCAAACATGAGCTGGGACTACACAAAGTTGTACAGAAGAAGTTGAATCTCATTGAATCGCTTTAATCTGTGTGATTTCACGGGCGTGCAAAGGATTTTCGATTTGAATCACCTTTGGTAGTGTAATTTCTAGCTTTGTAAGAGGTGATTTTCTTTTATATACCGGTACTCATGCATAATAACATTGAAGTGCTTTGCATTTAATTTCTACCCAAATGTCCTGTGGAAAACTGGAGCAATTGAACGTAGTGTGATCTTGTTGGGTTGGGGTTTTTTCTCCAAGAAGGATAGGGATGCACGTTTTTTACGCTAGTTTTAGTTTCGTTGTTGTTTTCATGATTTCATTTTCTGTTTCATATCCTTATTTTGTTTGCTCATTTATTTATTGTTTTTTTAAATATTTTTTTTAACTCCTTTCTTCTGCTTCTTCTTTTCTTTTCTTTTTCATGCATGCAAAGTGTTCTTAAATCAGGGCTCGTAGCTCTTTGCAAACTCCAAGAAAAATATGACTCTACTAACATCTCTGTAAAGAGTTCTTTCTTCAATCTCCTGAAACTCGAACACATCACTGACTCAGCCAGCCATATTTCTATTAAAAAATTCAATTCAATTCAATTCAAAATTCAATTCAATTCAATTCAATCAAAAAAAACTTCATTCATCCATAAAAGGAAATTTGTAACAATTAGGAACAATCTTCAGGTTAAAAATAATTGCAGTTATCAACTCTTAACAACAACTTATCAACTCTTGATTACATTGTTTCAATGGCAAAACATTTTCTGTCTTTTTTATTTTATAAGTAAAAAGGAATAAATTAACAACGCATTTCATTGAATTTTAAGTTTTTTTTAGGATTCCTTATCAATTCCCAGCCCTTTTAAAAGTTTTTTAGGATCCCTTATCAATTCCCAGCCCTTTTAAAAGTTTTAGGATCCCTTATCTATCCCCAGCCCTTTATCCTAGCTGCCAGCCAGTATGAGAAAATAGTGTTTAGTTCTGGTATGTTTTTTTAGCACAAGTCTGTTAATTTGTATTCACTTTAAAAAAAACATATTTGAGGGCTTACTGTATTAATTTCAAAAAGAAACATATTTGAGGGTTAACTATTATTTTTTAAAAAGAAATGTATTTGAGGGTTAACTATTATTTTTAAAAAGAAACGTATTTGAGGGCATACTGTATTATTTTTAAAACGAAACGTATTTTGAGGACTTACTGTATTATTTTTAAAATGAAACGTATTTGAGGGTTTACTGTATTATTTTTAAAACGAAAAGTATTTTGAGGACTAACTGTATTATTTTTAAAACGAAAAGTATTTTGAGGACTTACTGTATTATTTTTAAAACGAAACATATAGAGGACTTACTGTTTTTCTTTTTTTAACGTTTTACTGTATTTTTTTTAAAAAGCAACGTATTTGAGACTTACTGTATTATTTTTAAAAGAAACGTATTAGAGGACTACTGTATTATTTTTAAAAAGAAACGTATTAGAGGACTTACTGTATTATTTTTAAAAAGAAACGTATTTGAGGACTAGCTGTATTATTTTAAAAGAAACGTATTAGAGGACTTACTGTATTATTTGTAAAAAGAAACGTATTTGAGGACTTACTGTATAAAAAGAAACGTATTATTACTTTTAAAAAAACGTATTTGAGGACTTACTGTATTATTTTTAAAAAGAAACGTACTTTGAAGTCTTACTGTATTATTTTTAAAAGAAACGTATTAGAGGACTTACTGCATTGTTTTTAAAAAAAAAAAACCTTTGGTTCATGGCAGAGACTCAAAGACTGAGGTAAAAATCTGGATGTGTCATTCTGAGAAGACAAAAAATATCATCGCATTTCTTAGAAAGGCCAGCGATTTTATTTTTATTTGCCTTAACGGGGGCTGTCAATTCAGGTTAAATCATCCATGTTTTCTGGAATATTACAGGCCGTCTTACAAGTTCGTTAAGTACAAGTTTTTGCAGTCAGAATCTGGGGGTTTTTTATTTGAAAAAAGTCATGCAGTCGAACTCAGAAGTAACAAAATCACCGGAACTGATCACAAAATCTTGTTGAATCCGAGTTTCGCGTTAATTGCGGTATCGCTACTTTTGAGTTCCAACGTTACATTGCGCGTTGCAGCATTTCTTCTTGGGTTACAGCATGACAAACCTGGTCATAAGGAAGTAGAGACCAGTGTGAAGCTTTTTACAATCATGGATTCTTTTGGTGGAAGAAAGAGCAGGAATGAAACAACTATTTCTTATTGAAGCTAGAAAACGACCAAAGGTTTATTATCCCTTTTGATCAGCTTAGACTTAGCACAAGAACGACCACGTCAATACGACAAAGATATTGAAAGATAGACAAATAAACTGACCTCTAGAGAGGGTATGAAGAAAGAGAGGTAGGATAGACAAATAGTTAGATAGAGCAATATTCATGACGAAAATAACAATGGTCAAACAGCCCGTTACCTGCTGAAGACGTCAATGGAATTCGGTTTTAGTCAGCACAATTTAGAAATAATAACAAAATTATTTAATAAACGAAGTAACGACAAAAAACCCAAAACAAAACCACTAGACTGTCAAACGTAGCTAGACTTATTCTCAAAACTCCGATCGTCATGCACCGCACATAAATTTTGTCCCAAGTACACTAAGTAAGGCTGTGGAACAGGAACAGACTATCAACAGAAACTTAAACCCAAGAAAATGTCACAGGACAGCGTTAGTGGCGGCGTGGGAAACGTCCATTTCAGGCATCTAGACCCATACACCGAAAGGTAGAATTAGAATGGGAATTAATAAAGAAAGAAATAGCACTGAAGATTTCAAGTTAAATTACATGCATAATTATTTGAAAATAAAGACTTTGATTTTGAATGAACAGGATTAAACAGGAAATGAATCACGCTAACAACAAAACTTGGCAATTGACAAAAATAGACTTCTGGCCGTTTGGCATGTTTGCTGTTTGTGTCACTTTTGCTTTGATAGAGAAAAAAATTCTTTTCTTCCATCGTCTAAACTGTAGAATGGTGCATGTTTTCATTCTTGCTGTCTGTTCAAAATTAAAGAATTTTTGATGTTGTCAACTTTTCTGTTTTATGTATCATTTTGTTTGCTTAAATCATAGCACTCTCTCTCTTTTTCTCCCCCTGTTCCCTCCCTTCTCTCTGTCTCTCTCCCTCTGTATCTCTGTTTCTCTGTCTCTCTCTCTCTCTCTGTCTCTCTCTGTCTCTCTCTCTCTCTCTCTCTCTCTCTCTCTCTCTCTCTCTCTCTCTCTCTCTCTCTCTCTCTCTCTCTCTCACTGTCTGTCTCTCTCTGTCTCTGTCTGTCTGTCTGTCTGTCTGTCTGTCTCTCTGTCTGTCTCTCTCTCTCTCTCTCTCTCTCTCTCTCTCTCTCTCTCTCTCTCTCTCTCCCTCTCTCTCTCTCTCTCTCTCTCCCTCCCTCCCTCCCCTCTCTCTCTCCTCTCTCCCTCCTCTCCTCCTCTCTCTCTCTCTCTCTCTCTCACCTCTCTCTCACTCTCTCTCTCTCTCTCCGCTGTCAGAAGATTATTTTGGCTTGGCTTTTTAAAAACGTAGATGCTTCTTTAACCCCTTTTTGTGTTGTAGTAGTTTTTCATGTCTCCGCAAATATCTACATTTTTTTTTACATACTAACTTCAAAGATTAACCTTCTTTCATCAACCTGTTGAGGTGAAGACATACCCTAGTTCTAGAAGAAATGTTGTTAGTTTGGTGTTGTTGAACGTACCCCATTTTCCTTACTAAATCTATCTTTTTCTTTTTTCTTTTTTTGTCTACCTTTTCTTCTTTTTTTCGGTTGTTTTCTTCCTCTTTTTTGTTGTCGTGGAGACAGCAGATAGCGTGTGAAAAGTGAAAGATTTGCATTTTGTTTTCTCCTCCTTTCTACTTGACTACCGCTTAAACTTAAACAACTAGCGAATTCACATGAATATTCATTTTTGTGGCTCACGTTAAACTTGTGTTGATAACTTTGAAGGGTCAGCTCAATAGTGTGTCTATTACGTACATTTAAGCGAAAGAACGAGACGGAAAGATAATCCTAAGGAATAAAAAGAAATCATGCTTCCCGAAAAGTGTCAAAATGAAACGATGAAAATACATCACGTTTACAGCCATTTGAAACTTGGAATTCCCAAAGCCAACAATGTCAAAACCCACGGTTTTTGGCTTGTTTCTCCAAGCGGTGTAATTGTGACAAAACACACTATTGAAATAACCCCTTCAATACATGGACGAAAGTTTTGTGGCCCTCTGAAAATTTCTGACTAGACAACTCAGGCTCATCTTTCTAGTTTCTCAAAGGAGAAAGTGGAGAACGACTAGGCTATATTATATATGAGAGAAATTCCAGGAGTTAATCACGGAGTAAATTAAGTTCCACCAATGAAATACTGCCTCGTAGCTCTTCGAGCAGTTTTAGGATATTCGCATGATAAATCACTCATTAAACTTACAGGTCAGGAATTAACATGTATCCAAACACCAGAAGGTAGAATGGGAACTGATCAGAAAGAAAAATAGAAAAAGAGAATTGACATGTAACCTAAACAGGGAAGGTAGAATGGGAACTGATAAAAAAGAAAGAAGGAAAGAGAATTGACATGTAACCCAAACACTGGAAGGTAGAATGGGAACTGATAAAGAAAGAAAATAGTGAAAAAGAGAATTGATAGAGAAGGAAAGAAGAAAAAGAGAATTGACATGTAACCCTAAACACTGGAAGGTAGAATGGGAACTGATAAAGAAAGAAAGAAGGAAAAAGAGAATTGACATGTGATGTGATGTATACTTCCTTCATTTGAGAAAGGGGTTCTGCTATTGGAAGGAAGAGAAAAATGTAGTTTAGAAGCAAGCTTTTCACCTTCACTCTAGGAAAGTGAAAGCCATCAAATTAATTAATTAACATTTGCACTTTCCAGATTTGGCCTGATGGCCTGATGGATACAAAGTTTACGACGTGTCACCAGGTTTTGTTGTTTTATTTTCACTTTCAATTCTGCTTGTTATTGTTATTATTATTATTATTTTTTATCTCACATTGAACTCCGTTTTTATCTGACAAAACGTTCATGAAGGAAAAATAACTTTGATTTATTTAGTCGTTTAGGAGGTAACCATCCACTGGCATCAGTGGCCTAGCACTGTTGTTGGGCTACGGTCTGGTAACGTATGCTTCTGAAATGGGAAAATTTTAATCATGATCTAGATCTGCGTATTTTGATAGTGCCCGCCCACCCCTTTATTTTCGGTGTTAGCATTTATAGTTATAGCTAAAGTAATTTGTTCTTTGTCCATACATTTTGCTTTTATATCAACTAAGTTCATTTCTCAAATCTGAAAGACAAAGAAGACAGCACTCTGCTGAGCTTACAACATGTAGACGTTAAAACTCTTCATTCTAGATAGATGGATCGCTCTAGACATGTTGTAAAGCAATGGTAGATATTAAACTCTTAATTCTAGATGGATAGATAGCTTTAGACATGTTAATGCAATGGTAGATATTAAACTCTTTAATTGTAGATGGATAGATAGCTTTAGACATGTTAATGCAACGGTAGATATTAAACTCTTAATTCTAGATGGATGAATAACTTCAGACATGTTAATGCAACGGTAAATATTAAACTCTTAATTCTAGATGGATAGATAGCTCTAGACATGTTAAAGCAATTGGTAGATTTTTAATTCTTATTCTAGATAGATAGACAGCTCTAGACATGTTAAAACAATGATAGATATTAAACTCTTTACTTCTAGGTAGATGGATAGCTCTAGACATGTTAAAGCAATGGTAGATTTTAAACTCTTAATTCTAGATGGATGGATAACTTCAGACATGTTAAAGCAACGATAGATCTTAAACTCTTAATTCTAGATGGATGGATAACTTGAGACATGTTAAAGCAACGGTAGATATTAAACTCTTAATTCTAGATGGATGGATAACTTCAGACATGTTAATGCAACGATAGATCTTAAACTCTTAATTCTAGATGGATGGATAACTTCAGACATGTTAATGTTAATGCAACGATAGATATTAATCTCTTAATTCTAGCTTGAGACATGTTAAAGCAACGGTAGATATTAAACTCTTAATTCTAGATGGATGGATAACTTCAGACATGTTAATGCAACGGTAAATATTAAACTCTTAATTCTAGATGGATAGATAGCTCTAGACATGTTAAAAGCAATTGAAGATTTTTAATTCTTATTCTAGATAGATAGACAGCTCTAGACATGTTAAAACAATGATAGATATTAAACTCTTACTTCCAGGTAGATGGATAGCTCTAGACATGTTAAAGCAATGGTAGATTTTAAACTCTTAATTCTAGATGGATGGATAACTTCAGACATGTTAAAGCAACGATGTAGATCTTAAAATCTTAATTTAGATGGATGGATAACTTCAGACATGTTAAAGCAACGGGTAGATCTTAAACTCTTAATTCTAGATGGATGGATAACTTCAGACATGTTAATGCAACGATAGATCTTAACTCTTAATTCTAGATGATGGATAACTTGAGACATGTTAAAGCGATGATGGATAGATATTAAATATTAAACTCTTAATTCTAGATGGATGATTGATAACAATTCAGACATGTTAAAGCAACATGTTAAAACAATAGATATTAAACTCTTACTTCCATAGATGGATAGCTCTAGACATGTTAAAGCAATGGAGATAAACTTTAATTCTAGATGATGGATAACTTCATGTTAAAGCAACGATAGATAAACTTTATTTCTAGATGGATGGATAACTTGAGACATGTTAAAGCAACGGTAGATATTAAACTCTTAATTCTAGATGGATGGATAACTTCAGACATGTTAATGCAACGATAGATCTTAAACTCTTAATTCTAGATGGATGGATAACTTGAGACATGTTAAAGCAACGGTAGATATTAAACTCTTAATTCTAGATGGATGGATAACTTCAGACATGTTAAAGCAACGGTAGATATTAAACTCTTAATTCTAGATGGATGGATAACTTCAGACATGTTAAAGCAACGATAGATCTTAAACTCTTAATTCTAGATGGATGGATAACTTTAGACATGTTAAAGCAACGATAGATATTAAACTCTTAATTCTAGATGGATGGATAACTTCAGACATGTTAAAGCAACGGTAGATATTAAACTCTTAATTCTAGATGGATGGATAACTTTAGACATGTTAAAGCAACGATAGATCTTAAACTCTTAATTCTAGATGGATGGATAACTTCAGACATGTTAAAGCAACGATAGATATTAAACTCTTAATTCTAGATGGATGGATTGCTCTAGACATGTTAAAGCAACGATAGATGGAAACTTTAATTCTAGATGGATAACTTAGACATGTTAAAGCAACAATAGATAAAACTCTTAATTCTAGATGGATGGATAACTTCAGACATGTTAAAGCAATAGATATTAAACTCTTAATTCTAGATGGATGGATAACTTAGACATGTTAAAGCTTAAACTCTTATTTCTAGATATAGATCTTAAACTCTTAATTCTAGATGGATGGATAACTTCAGACATGTTAAAGCAACGATAGATGGATTAAATGTTAAAGCAATTAATTCTAATTTAGATGGATGGATAACTTCAGACATGTTAAAGCAACGGTAGATATTAAATTTAAAGCTTAATTCTAGATGGATGGATAACTCTAGACATGTTAAAGATGGATAAACTCTAGATGGGTGGATAACTCTAGATGGATGGATAACTTCTAGACATGTTTAAAAAAACGGTAGATCAATTCTACTCGATAGGGAATAACTTTAGGAAAGCAACGACAAAATTAGTCCAGATGGATGGATAACTTTAGACATGGTAGCACCGCGTTAAAGATGGATGGAAACAGAGAGATCATATCTAGATGGATGGATAGCTCTAGAAATAACTCTAGATGGATGGATAACTCTAGATATGTTTTAAAAAACAGTCTAAAAAGGAGGACAAAATTAGTAATAGTTACACCTCCCCCTGAAAGTCACAAGCCGTGTCAGTCTAAAATTAGTAACACCTCCTCCCCCCCCCCCCCCTCCACTTTTTTAACACATGAAGGCCCTATGCCAGTTGGGGTTCCATGCACAAGAACCAATAGAAACCCGTATAATAACCAGATGAGCAATCCGTGTATCCTCTTCAGTCTGTGAAAATAGATTTAAATACGCGGCGTCATTTTCTTTGATTTTTCTCAAAACATTCAAAATTGGACTAACATTAGCAACATGGTTTGCGACTTTCACCGTCGATATGTACGGTATTGGGATCGTTTAGAACCTCTACACGCAATATGGCTACTCTTAGTGCTTTTGTCAAACATACTCTTTTGACACACTAGGAACGACCAACTTAGAATTATATATACACACAAGCACATTATTACACCCCTGATGTACCAGTACTGTTATTAGATGGGTTTGGAAATCAAATCTGAGGTTACGGGCAGGCGTGAAGGTGCTATTCCAATTTTTTAATTACAGTATAACCTGTTCAAAATAGTACTCACAAAGACGGGGAATCATTGAAGTTAACATTAATTCAACGTCACTTTGGCAACGTCACATTTTCTCAAACATAAAACGATCTGGGGATGATTTAAAGCCTACATGCGAAATATGGTTACTCACAGTGGCCTACCAACAGAGCCTTTGGCGAACAGAGATCGACCAACTCATAATTATATAGACATATATTATATAGTTATAGATGTCAAAACTAGAGATAGATGTTAACAACACTAAATTACTTTTATTATGTGACACTTGGACACTAAGTGAGGTCAATATTTTCCTGGGACGCCTTTTAGTTTACAATCACTAGGATTCGTTTGTCTGATTATTGGTTGTTTTGTGTTTTTATTTAGAGCTGTTGAATTAAATTTACCATGTTGTTGTTGTTGTGACTTTCCAGATACAGCGCACATGGATCAAGGGTCTGACCGTTTTGGTGCAGAGCCACGAGGGTACAACAACGATTACTACGACGAGAAAGAGTACGTTTGCTTGGTGTTTTGGGTTAGGAGGAGGGGGGGTTTATGTGGAATGCAATCTGTTAACTTTTTGGTTCACGTGTTATTTAAGGCTCAGTCATCTTCGTGTTTTATTTTTGCTTTTTTAGTCGGGATTTATTTTTAAAATCAGAAGGAAAAAAAGTGCAGTATGCATTTCTGACTTTAGTTCTATGATTTGTGTTAATGAAAGGAACATGAAATAGAAACGAAAGGCCTTGAAGACAGAAACAAGACGGGACAGAAAATTGTCAGGTGGCCCACCCTTCACCAGTGACAAGGTCAAGGAAGCAATCCTGGTTACTGGTGAAGGATGGTCAACACGCAGATTTGTCCTGTTCGTTTATTAATTCTGTCTATTATTATTCTTATTATTTTTATTATTATTATATTATGCCTTTTATTTTTGTTATTTCATATTCCTCTCATTAGTTAAAGGTCTACTGCAGCACTATTCCTTTTTTTTATGATTTGGTTGTAACATTGGAGAAACAGTCATGTTAGAATTGTTAGCAGTGTCATGGCATAGTTAGGGCTTAGAGAAAGTGAAGCATCCTTTGTCTTGTCTGGGCTAAGAAGACTGGTACAATAGGTAGAGAGAGAGAGACAGAGACAGACAGACAGAGAGAGACAGGGGAGAGGGAGATAGAGACAGGGTAGAGAGTAAGAGTAAGAGAGAGAGGGAGATAGAGACAGGGGTAGAGAGTAGAGAGAGAGAGAGAGAGAGGAGATAGAGACAGGGGTAGAGAGTAGGAGAGAGAGAGAGAGGGAGATAGAGACAGAGACAGACAGACAGAGAGAGACAGGGAGAGGGAGATAGAGACAGGGGTAGAGAGTAAGAGAGAGAGAGAGACAGACAGACAGACAGAGAGAGAGTAAGAGAGAGGGGGAGAGAGAGAGAGAGGGAGAGAGAGAGAGAGAGAGAGAGAGAGGAAGATAGAGACAGGGATAGAGAGTAAGAGAGAGAGAGAGAGAGGGAGATAGAGACAGAGGGGTAGAGAGTAGAGAGAGAGAGAGAGAGAGAGTAAGAGAGGACAGAGAGAGTAAGAGAGAGAGAGAGAGAGAAGATAGAGACAGAGGGGTAGAGAGAGAAGAGAGAGAGAGAGAGAGAGACAGAGAGTGAGAGAGAGGGAGAGATAGAGACAGAGGGAGTAGAGAGTAAGAGAGACAGAGGGAGATAGAGACAGAGGGTAGAGAGAGAGATAGAGAGAGAGAGAGAGAGAGACTAGTAGAGAGAGAGAGATAAGGAGATAGAGACAGAGGGGTAGAGAGTAAGAGAGAGAGAGGGAGATAGAGACAGAGGGGTAGAGAGTAAGAGAGAGAGAGAGAGAGAAAGAGAGGGGAGATAGAGACAGAGGGGTAGAGAGTAAGAGAGATGGCTAGAGAGAGAGATAGGGAGGGGTAGAGAAAGAGAAGGAAGAGAGAAGGAGATGGCAGCCCCACCATCTACCTAGGGTACAATAGGCTAGTCCCCTGCTTATCCGAAACCTAACTGGTGCAGAGAAATAAATATAATATAATCACCTTGATCTTTCAATGACGAAAATGGAAACGAACACGGACTGTGATTTTTGGAACATGGAAATGTTAGGGCAATAAATGGAAAAGAGTTAGAATTAGTTAAAGAAATGGAAAAATTCAAATTAGACATGTTGGCTATTACAGAAACAAAGAAAAAGGACAAAGAATAGAAAATGTAGACCAAATCATATCTTAATCTTCTCAGGAGTAGATGTCAAAGATAGCGCTAGAGCAGGAGTAGTCCTCCTACTGCATAAAATACATGAAAAGCTCCTAGAAAGCTGGAAATTTATAACCCCACGGCTATTAGAGGTAAATATTAAACCAAAACGACCCAGAAACCCATACACCAAAGCTAGAATGGGAACTGATAAAGAAGGGGAAAGAAAGAAAGATTGAAAATTGTTTGTATAGAGACAAGTAAAGGATTTGGCTATTTCCACATTATAGATTGAAAACTGTTTGTGAGGCGTTGTACCAAATATGTTAATAGCAGCATTGATTTGACATTGGGATTAAATATTAGATTTGGAATACAAATTCATCCGTTTTGTTTATCTGGTCTTCCCCCCCTCAGCTATCAAAACTACGACAATGATGAAAAAGAAGCCCCAAGTTACTCCAGTGACATGGACCGAGGCAGCTACAACGGCAGAGCTACCGCTACCGGCTGGAGAATATGAAGACTACGACCGCCCGACCGGTCCCGGGACTATGACGGCAACTATGATAACTTCAGGCAGCAGGGAGCCCAGCAAGTTTGACAAGAACGGCGTGCCCGTGGATGCCCGCGGCTACTCAGACAACGACATCGGCTACGGGGGTCGTGGCGATGACTATTACGACAGACGACGATGGTTATAATGACCGTCGTGGACGATGACTATTACGACAGACGCGACGATGGTTATAATGACCGCCGGGACGATGGCTACTATGACCGCGTGACAACTATGATGACCGCCGTGATGACGGAAACTACGGCCGCGATTACAACCAGAAGGGTTATGACTACGACAGCGGCAGGCCGCCCAGGCGTGCTCCGTCTACCCACGCCCTCAACGGCAATTCTTCCTCCACTGTTGTGTAGTCAGCGACTGGTGCCAGATGTTTGTACCACCCGTATGACTTCTCAATGACCTTTCAAAAGGACTGTAGAGAGAGAAGATAAAGTAACATATTTTTTATCTGCACATCATTTTCCCGTGCCTTCTTTTTCTCACTCTATCTTTTTTTTTGGGGGGGGGGGGTGTCAACTGTAAAATGAAACCTTTTATTCTTGGTTACCTTATCCTTTTCACATTACTGAAATTGACATTTAGTTTATTATATTTCAGCTATTTAGGTTGCTGTTCACAGCATTCGATATTATGACAACTCTCTTTATCAAAGTCAAAGTCGATATTTTCAATTTTATATTTTCAAGACACTGCAACTCTGCCTAGCAGTAATATCTTCTCAGTAATATCTTCTCTGATTTTAGCAGTAATATCTTCTCTGATTTTATTTTTAAGATTTTTAAACCGATAGATCTACCTTTTTACTCATTTTGTAGAATCCTCACATGCAATCTTTTTTCCGGTTCCTTGATCTATTTTTAGTTGATAACGGATATACAAAACTTTAAAAGTAAAAAGCTCAATACTCAGGCTTTTTTCTTCTGTTTTTATCCTGGAATTTTTTTTCCTTCAGAGAATACTCTACTCTCTATTCCATTCCCAAACTCTACTCACTTGTTTCAATCTCCATACTCCATGTTTGTTTCAACCTCCATGTTTGTTGAACAGCTTGAACACATTTGAAACCATTCCATTTACAGATTAAAAGAGTTCATTATTATACATTTGGAGAATCGAATGCATACGCTTTACTTTAGATGATAATAATAATGATAACATTATTAATTATTTTATAATATGGCGCTTTCCTGCGACTTAAGTTTTAAAGCGCTTTGTAGGCGAGATTTTAACTATTCCATTTTTTGTAAGTGGGTTTTTACTTTTGATTTCTTTTTTATTGCTGTTTTGATGAGTAAGCAAGCCTGAGTGTAAATATAGACAAAAAAATGTCTGGTTTGAATGCTCTCCTTCCAAAGATGTCAATATACATTTTTAAGTTAAGTTGTTTTTGGTTTTTTTAACACTAAATGCCTTGTAATGTCTGTCTGTATTCTTATACTTTTCATGATAGCTATACTATGATAGCTATACTATGATCGAATGAATATTTTGTTAAAAAGAGGCTGTGTCCCACAACGATGTCCCTAAAATCCTAAAACTAAAACAGAGAGTGTCATGTGTGTTTTACTATTAAAGTCACGTTATTTCATGAATCTTTTTGAAGTATATTTCAAACTTGTATTGTGAAGCGCCTTCAGGTTTCGGCTGAAAGGCATTATAAAAATGTTCTACTATTTCCTGTACACATTTTCAGTTGTTTTCATTTTCAGTGTTCAGAAAACGTTTGAGAAAAGTCAAAAGTCAAATGTCTCTTCAAATTCCAAAAGGAAATAAATGAACATCTTTCTTTCTAAAGTTTTGAGCTTCGATCTTTGACGTAAGCAAACGCACTTAAGAGTAAGAGCAAAGAATTTATTATGGTTTGATTCCAAAAGATCTTTTTTAGTTTGTTGCATCTTCTGGAAAAACACGGTTTTAAAGCAACTAAAGATATACAGCATACGACATTCCCTCTTATTGCAAGTCAAAGTTATATTTTTAAGAGACTGTATAAAAGAACAGATTCTATTGTCTACATATAATAAGCTACATTCCATGAATACACAAATCATTTCTGTGTGAAATTTTTTTTAAATTTTGTTTGTTTTGTATACCACTGCTGGAACTACAGGTTTGAATTTGAAGGAGGGTTTTTTTTTTGTTTTTTTTATAATTTGCATGACTGATCGTTTCATTGTGAATGTGTTTTTTTCTGTTTTAGTGAAGTGAGAATGATGTTTTTTTTTTCTGTTTTTTTGGGGGTTTTTTATGACTGATCGTTTTCATTGTGAAAAGTGAGAATGATGTTTTTTTTTTTCTGGGGTTTTTTTTGTTGTTTTTTTTTATGACTGATCGTTTCATTGTGAGTGAGTGAGATTCTGATAGTGACTAGTGATAGGCTACATTGTAAATTTATTGCTCTGCCTAGGTGTCCAATGCGGATTATACAAAATGGTGATCAAGTTCTTTTGTATTGTGTGGAAAAAGGAAGTGTTGTTTGTGTTTTCAATTTCATATATGTGACATATATCGATCAGCCGCACATTTTTGAATTTCATATATATTTTCTTGTGTACAAACTCATCATTTCTGAACATAGATCTACTTTTTACACACACACACACACGTCATGTTGACAGCTGAATTATCTGACAAACGTCTTATGACAACTGATTGTCAATGTCATTTTTTTTTACTCATTTTTGTCTTAGAAAACATGTGCAAATTCAGATCCTTTGCAACAATTTAACTATGTAATTGAGTAACAGAAAATGATGACAACTGAAGTGGTGAATTTTTTTGATTTTTAATCTAATAATATATTTGTTGTTTGTTAACCTTTTTTTTTTTATTATGACTTTACTTATACATTCATTGATTGACTTAATAATCTCCACGTTTTTGCCAAAAACATTCTAAAGAACCTTTTCTCTTACAATTTAACTATGAAAACCAGTAACAGTGTTTAAAATGATCCCATTCATTTGAGTTTTGGAGTTTTGAGGCATTGATGTAATTTGTTAGTGATACTAGTGAAAACGATGAAAATATATTTTTCCCAATAAAACAATTTTGTCATTGAAATTTGTTATCATATAATATTCATATGAATTTATTATGTAAAATATTTTGTGGTTGACTGAAATTATTTGTTTTTCTTACATTTCCTGATCCCATTCATTTGAGCTGTGACTGTCTTCACAAAATTTTGTATGAAATGATGAGCTATTTTTTGTTCCAAATATCATTTTTAAATAAATTTTTTACATCAATTTCAGTCTTTATCTCAACTTTTTTATTTTATATCTTTGGACTAAAAAATCTGTTTTGACATAAACATAATATTACCAATAATAATAATAAGTATTTATATAGCTAATCACCACCAAAAAGTGCTGAGGAGAAACGCTTTAAAAATGAAGCATTAAGCAAACATTTAAATTATACGATTAAATCATTACAAACATAGATTACATCCTCAAAAAACAATTAATGTCTACATAATATTAATACAGTGGTAGCGCCTAAATGCCCGGTGCTTGGGAAGCAAACAAAACCGGCATTTAGGCGGAAGTAGGTCATGGGCAACAATTTGAGGGCAAGCCCATTTCCGTGAAATTGGGTTTCTGGCGACTTGTCAATTTCAATTTCAATCCAATTTGAAGCTCCTTTTGTGAATCACTTCCTGGGTATATTTTTTTTTTTTTTCAAACATAGATCTGTATTTAGCTATGCAAAATTCCAAGAGGCTAAAGACTAAGAGAAAAAGGACCTGATCCATTGTTTCTTCATTAACTGACAAAACCCACAAAATAACTATAATCAGTAACAGTATTTAATCAATGGGTGCTGGTATCAATTGTGTTGAATTTTTTAATTTACCATGAGATCGTAAATGAACACTTTGGTCATGCCTCCAACTGTTGTGCCAGTGGTCACATGATGAATGGCAATACTCTTTTTTAATCCTACCAGTGTTACATTACATTACATTACAACAATGGGGAGAATAATCAATATTTCATGAATCCAGTTTGAAAAAAATGATCACTGATAAGGCAATGTAGGCCGAAAACACTGCATGTGAAATGGCTAATTGTAATATCATATAGAATCGTTTAGTCTAGAAGCCATTTGGACATAAACACCCCTAACTCAAAATGGATTAGCCTAGGTTATGATTAATATCACGCTGCTATGATGCCTTAGCCTAATTCATTAATAATTCTCTTTACATTCAGTTGACCCACTCATTTACTATTAGTAGTCATAGCCATGCCTTCCCGTCTTCAAGTTTTTGTCAGGATGATGCAATCTGGGCCTACGCCAATGCTACTCTACATTCCGTTGACCTACTAACCTCGGCTTAAGCAGCAATGGGCGACAAAACGTAGTCTCCAAACCTTCAGTACTCTCAGTCTCATCCTCACAAAAGAAGAAGCTGTGTGTCACAAGTGTCTTTGATTTTTCGATTTGATTATGTAGAAATACATGTTAAGTGTCTTTCCCATCGAACTCAAGGTCAGACCTAACTTGCCTCATAATCCAAACTCCAGCAGCCAAACCACTGCCACCAACTCCACAGATTACAATCAAATTATTAAAGTAAAGAAGAATTTTCGTTTTGATTGCAGATTTCTTTGGAGCACCCTAACCTGGTCAGGTGGTGATTAGTACTATCACCTGTTATGCTTCATGTTATGCTATAGAAACCGGGATCAACTCTGGCTCAATGAGCCGCAACGGCCTTCAACTCTACGGGCTCTACGGGCTGTAACAGTTTTGAAGGGACGAAACTTCCAATCAAATTATTACCATTTATTTCGCAATTGAATTACATATGCTATAGAAACCGGATATATATATACAGTATAGAACAACTAACTTAAGTATGTCAAAAAAGATCTTGGGAACAGAAGAAAGAACAAACACCATATATAAAATCTTAAAAAACAACTGGACCACATATAGGAACATCAGCAACAACAACTTCAACAGTCTGATCTACGAATGACAATGACAGACAGAGATCCCTGATCACCAATGACTTCTTCAAACTCGCATGTGAAGAAAGAGAAGACGATAAGATAAGATAAGATAATCTTTATTCATCCTTTTTGGAAATTTGTTTTGTCAATTAATTTCATAACATATCACAACAACAACAAAATGATAATTTCATATTAAGTATATTATTATAATGCGACACAAATTACATCGCCGGATGACAATTGACATATATATTATATCTTAAATAACCAACAAGAGACAACTCTCTCCCTCTCTCTCTCCCTCTAGATATAAGTAGAAGGGATACGCCTGAAATATGAGTTTTCAACCATCTGGGCTTGAATCCCCAACCCTTGAACACACAACCCTTTCTTAGGCTGAGATACAGTAGTCGCTGGATAAAAGCACTCTGCATAAACACACAGCTTCATCTGCTGACCAAATCTTTGCTATTTATACAATAAAAGTGTTCATATAAACACACGCCTACATCTGCTGACCAAATCTTGCTATAATAAAAGTGTTCTCATTGGCGCCAAATGAGGCAGCTGAGGGCCGAAATACAGTATTTCCTCTTAATCTTATTATAGTGAAAATATTGAAATACAATATTTCCTCTCATTATAGTGAAAATATTGAAATGCAGTATTTCCTCTCATTATTATTACAGTGTAATTTACAGTAGTCGCTGGATAAAATACTCTTTTATGTATTTATTTATGAGAACACTTTTATTATAAAGTAAAAATTCGGTCAGCAGCTGTAGGCATGTATTTTTTTTCCTCATAAAGATATCCACAAATATACAAGAGTAAATGAAGACAGATGTGAAAAGTCAATCATAGACTACATAATAGTTAGCAGCTCCCTTTTTACAGTACAATGAATGCTAGAATAAGCAGAGGAGCTGAAATATTTAGTGATCATCACCTAGTGATAGCCAAAAATGAGATTATTAACTGAAGAAAACAAACAGAAAAGGAAAGAGAAGAAAGCCACTAAACTCAAAATAGAAGAACTAAATAAATCATTAGTAAAACAGATGTACCAGTTCAGGATAAAAAGATCTATCAGTGAAAGGCAGATGGCTCTGAAGGAAAGCACAATTTCTTGTTCTTGGTGGGGTGACCCTTGGGGAAAACCCTAATCATGTGCTTGTTAAATGTGGTGGGGGACAAGGTGGAGGATGACATCAGGTCTGCCCTCTGCTTTCTCCTCCTGACCCCTCTGAATGTTGGGGACGGTTTGTGACTGCATGTTTGTTTGTGTGATGTTGTTGGTGGTGTTTCTGATTGGTCGGGTTTTCTCGTTGTGGTTCGGTTTCAGTGTCAGCGTTGTTGGGTTTTGGATTCGCTGTTTTCGGTGTTTGTTGTAGGGATTTTTTTGGGCTTTCCCCACTGGGCACGGGGTGGTCAAGTGGTCTTCACAGCGGCAGTGGCGACAGGCTGGCTTACGGCCGGGGGGGGACGGTGACCATCACCACGTGGCTCCTGAGAGAGCCGTCCGGTGTCCGACTGTTTGTATGTAGGGGGGATTTACTCCGCCTCCTGATGGGAAAGGGTCGCTTGGCTCCAGTCACCCACGTGGTTTTGTATTCTTTGTTCATAAAAGTTCTGGCAATGACGCTGACTGCCTCTTACGTGGCTTGTGGTGGCAGCCAGTGCATTGTTGCCCTCAGCTGCCGCATTTGGCGCCAATTAGAACAGAACTGAAACCTTGCTGTTGTCGCATGGGTCTTATCTTTGTTTTCCTTTTTTGTGGGCATGTTGTCCAATGACTGTCACAGCCACAGTGCCGCAGGCTTGCCTTCTGCCCGGCACCGTGACCATGACCACGTGGGTCTGGGTTCCGCCTTCTGGCGTTTTGAGGTTCACCCTCACGTAGTGATCTTCTCCTTTTCTTCGTTGTACTTCAGGAGCCACCTGTCGCTGGCTCCGGTGATTTTAAACACGTCGAAGTGACCTTCAACGAAGGAGGCTGCAGCTACACTCCTGGGCGCCTCCTCATTGGCTTCAGGGGGCATCCAGTGAAGGACGGCCCGTAGGTGTCGGTTCTTGCCACTATCCAAGGCTTGCTTGTTTCATGTTTCCTGCACAGAAAAGAAAAAGTAAACATTTAACTAACTTTCTAAAAAAAAAAAATCCTATTAATAAATTATTTAATTAATGTATTCAATTATTTTTTCCATTCCTTTACTTTGATCACACCCAGTGGCGCTCTTTTATGAGCAGCTTAGATGTGTGGTCAAAGGGACACAATCAAATAACACATCAATCACATTGAATTGA
>JAXRKP010000604.1:57500-98829 GCA_037039925.1 Doris montereyensis | reverse complement strand
AATGAAAGATAATCTTCAAACATGAGCTGGGGACTACACAAAGTTGTACAGGAAAGTTGAATACAGTTGAATCGCTTTAATCTGTGATTTCACGGGCGTGCAAAGTTTTCGATTTGAATCACCTTTGGTAGTGTAATTTCTAGCTTTGTAAGAGGTGATTTTCTTTTATATGCCACGATACTCATGCATAATAACATTGAAGTGCTTTGCATTTAATTTCTACCCAAATGTCCTGTGGAAAACTGGAGCAATTGAACGTAGTGTGATCTTGTTGGGTTGGGGTTTTTTCTCCAAGAAGGATAGGGATGCACATTTTTACGCTAGTTTTAGTTTCGTTGTTGTTTTCATGATTTCATTTTTCTGTTCATATCCTTATTTTGTTTGCTCATTTATTTTTGTTTTTTTTAAATATTTTTTGCTCCTTTCTTCTTAAAGCTTCTTCTTTTTCATGCATGCAAAAGTGTTCTTAAATCAGGGCTCGTAGCTCTTTGCAAACTCCAAAGAAAAATATGACTCTACTAACATCTCTGTAAAGAGTTCTTTCTTCAATCTCCTGAAACTCGAACACATCACTGACTCAGCCAGCCATATTTCTATTGAAAAATTCAAATTCAATTCAATTCAAAAATTCGAATTCAATTCAATTCAATGAAAAAAACTTCATTCATCCATAAAAGGAAAATTTTGTAACAATTAGGAACAATCTTCAGGTTAAAAATAATTGCAGTTATCAACTCTTAACAACAACTTATCAACTCTTAATACATTGTTTCAATGGCAAACATTTTCTGTCTTTTTTATTTTACAAGTAAAAAGGAATAAATTAACAACGCATTTCATTGAATTTTAAGTTTTTTTAGGATTCCTTATCAATTCCCAGCCCTTTTAAAAGTTTTTAGGATCCCTTATCAATTCCCAGCCCTTTTAAAAGTTTTAGGATCCCTTATCTATCCCAGCCCTTTATCTAGCTGCCAGCCAGTATGAGAAAATAGTGTTTAGTTCTGGTATGTTTTTTTAGCACAAGTCTGTTAATTTGTATTCACTTTAAAAAAAAAAACATATTTGAGGGCTTACTGTATTAATTTCAAAAAAGAAACATATTTGAGGGTTAACTATTATTTTTAAAAATGTATTTGAGGTTAACTATTATTTTAAAAAGAAACGTATTTGAGGGCATACTGTATTATTATTTTTTAAACGAAACGTATTTTGAGGACTTACTGTATTATTTTTGAAAATGAAACGTATTTGAGGGTTTACTGTATTATTTTTTAAAACGAAAAAGTATTTTGAGGACTAACTGTATTATTTTTAAAACGAAAAAGTATTTTTGAGGACTTACTGCATTATTTTTAAAACTAAACATATAGAGGACTTACTGTTTTTTTCTTTTTTTTAAATTAACGTATTAGGACTTACTGTATTATTTTTAAAAAGTAGCGTATTGAGGACTTACTGTATTATTTTTAAAAAGAAACGTATTTGAGGACTAGCTGTATTATTTTTTAAAAAGAAGCATTATTAGAGGACTTACTGTATTATTTGTAAAAACGTATTTGAGACTTACTGTATTATTTTAAAAAGAAACTGTATTACTTAGAGGACTTACTGTGTTACTTTTAAAAACGTATTTGAAGTCTTACTGTATTATTTTTAAAGCGTGTTGAGGACTAACTGTATTACTTTTAAAAAGAAACGTATTTGAAGTCTTACTGGTATTTTTAAAAAGAAACGTATTAGAGGACTTACTGCATTGTTTTTTAAAAAAAAGCCTTTGGTTCATGGCAGAAACTCAAAACTGAGTAAAAATCTGGATGTGTCATTCTGAGAAGACAAAAAATATCGTCGCACATTTCGCCGAAAGGCCAGCGATTTATTTTTTTTGCCTTAGCAGGGGCTGTCAATTCGGGTTAAATCATCCATGTTTTTCTGAAATATTACAGGCCGTCTTACCAAGTTCGTTCGTACAAGTTTTTGCAGTCAGAATCTGGGGGTTTTTTTTATTTGAAAAAAGTCCGCAGACTCAAGTATAACAAAATCACCGGAACTGATCACAAAATCTTGTTGAATCCGAGTTTTGATTAGTACCGACATCGCTACTTTTGAGTTCAACGTTACATTGCAACATTGCAGCATTTTCTTCCGCCGGTTACAGCATGACAAACCTGGTCATAAAGGAAGTAGAGACCAATGTAAACAAGCTTTTTACAATCATGGATTCTTTTTGGTGGAAGAAAACTAGGCAGGAATGAAACAACTATTTTCTTATTGACTTCAAAAGAAAGCGACCCAGGTTTATTATCGCTTTTGATCAACTTAGACTTAGCACAAGAGCAGCCCTACGTCAATACAGGACAAAGATATTGAAAGATAGACAAATAAACTGACCTCTAGAGGTATGAAGAAAGGAGGTAGATAGACAAATAGTTAGATAGAGCAATATTCACCTTTTGTGGTGTAACAACAATGGTCAAACAACCCGTTACCTGCTACTATGAAGAAACGTCAATGGAATTAACACCGAATCTGAGCACAATTTAGAAATAATAACAAAATTATTTAATAAACGAAGTAACGACAAAAAACCCAAAACAAACCACTAGACTGTCAAACGTAGCTAGACTTATTCTCAAACTCCGATCGTCATGCACCGGCACATAAATTTGTCCAAGTACACTAAGTAAGGCTGTGGAACAGGAACAGACTATCAACAGAAACTTAAACCCAAGAAAATGTCACAGGACCAGCGTTAGTGGCGGGCGTAGGGAACGTCCATTTCAGGCATCTAGACCCAATACACCGAAAGGTAGAATTAGAATGGGAATTAATAAAGAAAGAAATAGCACTGAAGATTTCAAGTTAAATTACATGCATAATTATTTGAAAATAAAGACTTTGATTTTGAATGAACAGGTTAAACAGGAAATGAATCACGCTAACAACAAAACTTGGCAATTGACAAAAATAGACTTCTGGCCGTTTGGCATGTTTTGCTGTTTGTGTCACCTTTGCTTTGATAGAGAGAAAAAAATTCTTTTCTTCCATCGTCACAAACTGTAGAATGGTGCATGTTTCATTCTTGCTGTCTGTTCAAAATTAACAATTTTTGATGTTGTCAACTTTTCTGTTTTATGTATCATTTTGTTTGCTTTCTAAATCATAGGCATCTCTCTCTTTTCTCTCCCATTTCCTCCCTTCTTTCTGTCTCTCTCCTCTGTATCTCTGTATCTCTGTTTCTCTGTCTCTGTCTCTCTCTCTCTGTCTCTCTCTCTCTCTCTCTCTCTCTCTCTCTCTCTCTCTCTCTCTCTCTCTCTCTCTCTCTCTCTCTCTCTCTCTCACTCACTCACTCTGTCTGTCTCTCTCTGTCTCTGTCTGTATGTATGTCATCTGTCTGTCTGTCTCTCTCTCTCTCTCTCTCTCTCTCTCTCTCTCTCTCTCTCTCTCTCTCTCTCTCTCTCTCTCTCCCTCCCTCCTCTCTCTCCCTCTCTCCTCTCTCCCTCTCTCTCCCTCCCTCTCCTCTCTCTCTCTCTCTCTCTCTCTCTCTCTCTCTCTCTCTCACTCTCTCTCTCTCTCTCTCTCTCTCCGCTGTCAGAAGATTATTTTGGCTTGGCTTTTTTAAACGTAGATACTTCTTTAACCCCTTTTTGTGTTGTAGTAGTTTTTTCATGTTCTCCCGTAAATATCTACATTTTTTTTTACATACTAACTTCAAAGATTAACCTTCTTTCATCAACCTGTTGAGGTGAAGACATACCCTAGTTCTAGAAGAAATGCTTGTTAGTTTGGTGTTGTTGAACGTACCTTTATTTTCCTTACTAAATCTATCTTTTTCTTTTTCTTTTTTGTCTACCTTTTCTTCTTTTTTTTTTTTCTTCCTCTTTTTTTTTGTTGTATTGGAGACAGCAGATAGCGTGTGAAAAAGTGAAAGATTTGCATTTTGTTTTCTCCTCCTTTCTACTTGACTCGCTAAACTTAAACAACTAAGCTAGTTCACATGAATATTCATTTTTGTGGCTCACGTTAAACTTGTGTTGATAACTTTGAAGGGGTCAGCTCAATAGTGTGTCTATTATGTACATTTAAGCGAAGAATCAGAGACGGAAAGATAATCCTAAGGAATAAAAGAAATCATGCTTCCCGAAAAGTGTCAAAATGAACGATGAAAATACATCACGTTTACAGCCATTTGAAACTTGGAATTCCCAAAGCCAACAGTGTCAAAGCCCACGGTTTTGGCTTGTTTCTCCAAAGTGGTGTAATTGTGACTTAAACACACTATTGAAATAACCCTTCAATGTACATGGATCGAAAGTTTTGTGGCCTCTGAAAATTTCTGACTAGACAACTCAGGCTCAATCTTTCTAGTTTCTCAAGGAGAAAGTGGAGAACGGCTAGGCTATATTATATATGAGAAAATTCAGAGTTAATCACACGGAAGTAAATTAAGTTCCACCAATGAAATACTGCCTCGTAGCTCTTGAGCAGTTTTAGGATATTCGCATGATAATCCTCATTAAACTTACAGGTCAGGAATTAACATGTATCCAAACACCAGAAGGTAGAATGGGAACTGATCAAGAAAGAAAATAGAAAAAATTGACATGTAACCGAAACACGGGAAGGTAGAATGGAACTGATAAAAAAAGAAAGAAGAAAAAAGAGAATTGACATGTAACCGAAACACGGGAAGGTAGAATGGAACTGATAAAGAAAGAAAATAGAAAAAAGAGAATTGACATGTGACCCAAACACTGGAAGGTAGAATGGGAACTGATAAAGAAAGAAAGAAGGAAAAAGAGAATTGACATGTGAGTGATGTAAACACTTCATTTGAAAAGGGTTCTGCTATTGGAAGGAAGAGAAAAATGTAGTTTAGAAGCAAGCTTTTCACCTTCACTCAGGAAAGAAAGCCAAATTAAATTAATTAATTAACATTTGTAACTTTCAAGATTTGGCCTGATGGCCTGATGGATACAAAGTTTCGTGAAGTGTCACCAGGTTTTTTGTTGTTTTATTTTCACTTTCAATTCTGCTTGTTATTGTTATTATTATTATTATTTTCATCTCACACAGTAACTCCGTTTTATCTGACAACGCGTTAACCATCCACTGAAAATAACTTTGATTTATTTGAAATGGGAAATTTTAATCATTCTAGATCTAGTAACCATCCACTGGCATCAGTGGCCTAGCACTGTTGTTTATCCTGAAAGACAAAGGGTGGCACTCTGCTGAGCTTACAACATGTCTTAAAACTCTTCACTTATAGATGGATCGCTCTAGACAAAAGGGGAAATTTTAATTCTAGATGGATAGATAGCTCTAGATCTGCAATGGTATTTAAACTCTTTATTGTAGCATTTATAGTTTATAGCCAAAGTAATTTGTTTCTTGGATCCATACATTTTGCTTTTTATATGCAACTAAGTTCATTTTCTAGATGGATAGATAGCTCAAGACATGTTAAAGCAATTGGTAGATTTTTAGCTTACTCTGCTGAGCTTACAACAATGTAGACGTTAAAACTCTTCATTCTAGATAGATGGATAGCTCTAGACATGTTAAAAGCAATGGATGGATAACTTCAGACATGTTAAACTCTTAATTCTAGATGGATGGATAAGCTTGAGACATGTTAAAGCAATGGTAGATATTAAACTCTTAATTCTAGATGGATGGATAACTTGTTAATGCAACGATAGATCTTAAACTGTTAACGGTAGATATTAAACTCTTAATCTCTTAATTCTAGATGGATGGATAACTTCAGACATGTTAATGCAACGTGAATGTTAAATAATTCTAGATGGATCTTAATTCTAATGGGTAAATATTAAACTCTTAATTCATGGATAGATTGCTCTAGACATGTTAAAGCAATTGGTAGATTTTTAATTCTTATTCTAGATAGATAGACAGCTCTAGACATGTTAAAACAATGATAGATATTAAACTCTTACTTCTAGGTGATGGATAGCTCCTAGACATGTTAAAGCAATGGTAGATTTTAAACTCTTAATTCTAGATGGATGGATAACTTCAGACATGTTAAAGCAACTGTAGATCTTTAACTCTTAATTCTAGATGGATGGATAACTAGACATGTTAAAGCAACGGTAGATATTAAACTCTTAATTCTAGATGGATGGATAACTTCAGACATGTTAATGCAACGATAGATCTTAAACTCTTAATTCTAGAGATGGATGGATAACTTCAGACATGTTAATGTTAATCTGCAGCTTGATAGATATTAAACTCTTAATTCTAGATGGATGGATGTTAAATGTTAATGCAACAAATATTAAACTCTTAATTCTAGATGGATAGATATCTAGAACTCTTAATTCTAGATGGATGGATAACTTCAGACATGTTAATGCAACGATAAATATATTAAACTCTTAATTCTAGATGGATAGATAGCTCTAGACATGTTAAAGCAATTGAAGATTTTAATTCTTAATTCTAGATAGATGGATAACTCTGACATGTTAAAACAATGATAGATATTAAACTCTTACTTCTAGGTGGATGGATAGCTCTAGACATGTTAAAGCAATGGTAGATTTTAAACTCTTAATTCTAGATGGATGGATAACTTCAGACATGTTAAAAAGCAACATTAGATCTTAAATCTTATTCTAGATGGATGGATAACTTGAGACATGTTAAAGCAATGGTGAGATATTAAAGCTCTTAATTTTAGATGGATGGATAACTTCAGACATGTTAATGCAACGATAGATCTTAAACTCTTAATTCTAGATGGATGGATAACTTGGAGACATGTTAAAGCGATGGTAGATATTAAACTCTTAATTTTAGATGGATGGATAACTTCAGACATGTTAAAAACAACGATAGATATTAAACTCTTAATTCTAGATGGATGGATAACTTCCAGACATGTTAAAGCAACGATAGATATTAAACTCTTAATTCTAGATGGATGGATAACAGACATGTTAAAGCAACAGATTTATATTAAATCTTAATTCTAGATGAATTGGATAACTTCAGACATGTTTAATGCAACGGTAAATATTAAACTCTTAATTCTAGATGGATGGATAAATTTAGACATGTTAAAGCAACGATAGATCTTAAACTCTTAACCAGGTGGATGGATAGCTCTAGACATGTTAAAGCAATGGTAGATCTTAAACTCTTAATTCTAGATGGATGGATAACTTCAGACATGTTAAAGCAACGATAGATATTAAACTCTTAATTCTAGATGGATGGATAACTTCAGACATGTTAAAGCAACGGTAGATATTAAACTCTTAATTCTTAATTTAGATGGATGGATAATTTAGACATGTTAAAGCAACGATAGATCTTAAACTCTTAATTCTAGATGGATGGATAACTTGAGACATGTTAAAGCAATGATAGATATTAAACTCACCAATTTTAGATGGATGGATAACTTCAGACATGTTAAAGCAACGTAGATATTAAACTCTTAATTCTAGATGGATGGATAACTTCAGACATGTTAAAGCAACGATAGATCTTAAACTCTTAATTCTAGATGGATGGATAACTTTAGACATGTTAAAAGCAACGATAGATATTAAACTCTTTAATTCTAGATGGATGATAACTTTAGACATGTTAAAGCAACGATAGATCTTAAACTCTTAATTCTAGATGGATGGATAACTTCAGACATGTTAAAAACAACGGTAGATATTAAACTCTTAATTCTAGATGGATGGATAACTTTCAGACATGTTAAAAACGGTAGATATTAAACTCTTAATTCTAGATGGATGGATAACTTTAGACATGTTAAAGCAACGGTAGATATTAAACTCTTAATTCTAGATGGATGGATAACTTCAGACATGTTAAAGCAACGGTAGATATTAAACTCTTAATTCTAGATGGATGGATAACTTTAGACATGTTAAAGCAACGATAGATATTAAACTCTTAATTCTAGATGGATGGATAACTTCAGACATGTTAAAGCAACGGTAGATATTAAATTCTTAATTCTAGATGGATGGATAGCTCTAGATGGATGGATAGCTCTAGATGGGTGGATAACTCTAGATGGATGGATAACTCTGAATATGTTTAAAAACGGTAGATCATACTCGTATAGGGAAGGAGGACAAAATTAGTCCAATAGTTACATGGTAGCACCGTAAAAAGTGGCAAACAGAGAGATCATATCGAAGCTGAAAGTCACAAACCGTGTCAGTCTAAAATTATTAACACCACCCCCCCACCCCCTCCACTTTTTAACACATGAAGGCCCTATGCCAGTTGGGGTTCCATGCACAAGAACCAATAAAAACCCGTATAATAACCAGATGAGCAATCCGTGTATCCCTCTTCAGTCTGTGAAAATAGATTTAAATACGGCGTCATTTTCTTTGATTTTTCTCAAAACATTCAAAATTGGACTAACATTAGTAACATGGTTTGCGACTTTCACCGTCGATATGTACGGTATTGGGATCGTTAGAACCTCTACACGCAATATGGCTACTCTTAGTGGCTTGTCAAACATACTCTTTGACACACTAGGAACGACCAACTTAGGAATTATATATACACACACAAGCACATTATTACACCCCTGATGTACCAGTACGGTTATTAGATGGGTTTGGAAATCAAATCTGAGGTTAGACGGCAGGCGTGAAGGTGCTATTCCAATTTTTTAATTACCCGGTATAACCTGTTCAAAATAGTACTCACAAAAGACGGGGAATCATTGAAGTTAACATTAATTCAACGTCACTTTGGCAACGTCATTTTCTCAAAACATAAAACGATCTGGGGATGATTTAAAGCCTACATGTGAAATATGGTTACTCACAGTGGCCTACCAACAGAGCCTTTGGCGAACAGAGATCGACCAACTCATAATTATATAGACATATATTATATAGTTATAGATGTCAAAACTAGAGATAGATGTTAACAACACTAAATTACTTTTATTATGTGACACTTGACACTAAGTGAGGTCAATATTTTCCTGGGACGCTTTTACTTTTAGTTTACAATCAATAGGATTCGTTTTGTCTGATTATTGGTTGTTTTGTGTTTTTATTTAGAGCTGTTGAATTAAATTTACCATGTTGTTGTTGTTGTGACTTTCAGATACAGCGCACATGGATCAAGGGTCTGACCGTTTTGGTGCAGAGCCACGAGGGTACAACAACGATTACTACGACGAAAAATACGTTTGCTTGGTGTTTTGGGTTAGGAGGGGAGGGGGGTTTATGTGGAATGCAAGCTGTTAACTTTTTGGTTCACGTGTTATTTAAGGCTCAGTCATCTTTGTGTTTTATTTTTGCTTTTTAGTCGGGATTTATTTTTAAAATCAGAAGGAAAAAAAAAAAAAAGAGTGCAGTATGCATTTCTGACTTTAGTTCTATGATTTGTGTTAATGAAAAGGAACATGAAATAGAAACGAAAGGCGCTTGAAGACAGAAACAAGACGGGACAGAGAAATTGTCAGGTGGCCCACCCCTTCACCAGTGACAAGGTCAAGGAAGCAATCCTGGTTACTGGTGAAGGATGGTCAACACGCAGATTTGTCCTGTTCCGTTTCTATTAATTCTGTCTATTATTATTATTATTATTTTTATTATTATTATATTATGCCTTTTATTTTTGTTATTTCATATTCCTCTTCCCATTAGTTAAGGTCTACTGCAGCACTATTCCTTTTTTTATGATTTGGTTGTAACATTGGAGAAACAGTCATGTTAGAATTGTTAGCAGTGTCATGGCATAGTTAGGGCTTAGAGAAAGTGAAGCATCCTTGTCTTGTCTGGGCTAAGTGAAGACTGTGGTACAATAGGTAGAGAGAGAGAGACAGAGACAGACAGACAGAGAGAGACAGGGAGAGGAAGATAGAGACAGGGGTAGAGTAAAGAGTAAGAGAGAGAGATAGAGACAGGGGTAGAGAGTAAGAGAGAGAGAGAGAGAGGGAGATAGAGACAGGGAGTAGAGAGTAGGAGAGAGAGAGAGAGAGATAGAGACAGAGACAGACAGACAGAGAGAGGGAGAGGGAGATAGAGACAGGGGTAGAGAGTAAGAGAGAGAGAGAGGGAGATAGAGACAGGGAGAGAGGGAGAGAGGGAGAGAGAGAGACAGAGAGTAGAGAGTAAGAGAGAGAGAGAGAGAGAGAGAGAGAGGGGTAGAGAGTAAGAGAGAGAGAGAGAGAGAGAGAGAGAGACAGGGGGAGAGAGAGAGAGAGAGAGAGAGGTAGAGCCAGAGGGGTAGAGAGTAAGAGAGAGAGAGAGAGGAAGATAGAGACAGAGAGGGTAGAGAGTAAGAGAGAGAGAGGGAGATAGAAAAGTTTGAGGAGCGGGAGATAGAGACAGAGGGGGTAGAGAGTAAGAGAGACAGAGGGAGATAGAGACAGAGAGGGTAGAGAGAGATAGAGACAGGGGTAGAGAGTAAGACTAGTAAGAGAGAGAGAGATAAGGAGATAGAGACAGAGGGGTAGAGAGTAAGAGAGAGAGAGGGAGATAGAGACAGAGGGGTAGAGAGTAGAGAGAGAGAGAGAGACAGAAAGAGTGGGAGATAGAGACAGAGGGTAGAGAGTAGAGAGATGGCTAGAGAGAGAGATAGGGAGGGGTAGAGAAAGAGAAGGGAAGAGTTCCCGAGATGGCAGCACTCACCATCTACCTAGGGTACAATAGGCTAGTCCCTGCTTATCCGAAACCTAACTGGTGCAGAGAAATAAATATAATATAATCACCTTTGATCTTTCAATGACGAAAATGAAAGAACACGGACTGTGATTTTTGGAACATGGAATGTTAGGGCAATAAATGGAAAAGAGTTATGAATTAGTTAAAGAAATGGAAAAATTCAAATTAGACATGTTGGCTATTACAGAAACAAAGAAAAAGGACAAAAAGAATAGAAAATGTAGGACCAATCATATCTAATCTTCTCAGGGTAGATGTCAAAGATAGCGCTAGAGCAGTCTAGTCCTCCTACTGCATAAAATACATGAAAAGCTCCTGAAAGCTGGAAATTTATAACCCCACTATTAGAGGTAAATATTAAACCAAAAGCGACGAAACCCATACACCGAAAGCTAGAATGGGAACTGATAAAGAAGGAAAGAAAGAAAGATTGAAAATTGTTTGTATAGAGACAAGTAAAGATTTGGCTATTTCCCTCATTATAGATTGAAAACTGTTTGTGAAGCGTTATACCAAATATGTTAATAGCAGCATTGATTTGACATTGGGATTAAATATTAGATTTGGAATACAAATTCATCCGTTTTGTTTATCTGGTCTTCCCCCCCCTCAGCTATCAAAACTACGACAATGATGAAAAGAAGCCCCAAGTTACTCCAGTGACATGGACCCAGTTTCTGACAACGGGTGATAATTTACTATGAAAAGAATATGAAGACCTACTACCACCGTCCCAAGGACTATGACGGCAACTATGATAACTATCGAATGGAATAGAGCCCAGCAAGTTTGACAAGAACGGCGTGCCCATGGATGCCCGCTACTCAGACTACGACCGCTGTGTTTCGTTGGCGATGACTATTACTTTGACAGACGCGACGATGGTTGGTAATGACTTGTTTATGACGATGCTCTTCTCGATTAGACGCGACGATGGTTATAATGACCGCCAGGACGATGGCTACTATGACCGTCGTGACAACTATGATGACCGCCGTGATGACGGAAACTTCGGCCTAAGATTACAACCAGAAGGTTTGGTTATGACTTCCAATGTAACAAATCCCAGGCGTCTCCCGTCTACCCACGCCCTCAACGGCAATTCTTCCTCCACTGTTGTGTAGTCAGCGACTGGTGCCAGATGTTTGTACCACCCGTATGACTTCTCAATGACCTTTCAAAAGGACTGTAGAGAGAGAAGATAAAGTAACATATTTCTTATCTGCACATCATTTTCCCGTGCCTTCTTTTCTCACTCTATCTTTTTTTTGGGGGGGTGGGGGGTGTCAACTGTAAAATGAAACCTTTTATTCTTAGTTACCTTATCCTTTTCACATTACTGAAATTGACATTTAGTTTATTATATTTCAGCTATTTAGGTTGCTGTTCACAGCATTCGATATTATGACAACTCTCTTTATCAAAGTCAAAGTCATATTTTCAATTTTATATTTTCAAGACACTGCAACTCTGCCTAGCAGTAATATCTTCTCTGATTTTAGCAGTAATATCTTCTCTGATTTTAGCAGTAATATCTTCTCTGATTTTATTTTTAGATTTTTAAACCGATAGATCTACCTTTTTTTTCATTTTGTGAATCTCACATGCAATCTTTTTTCCGGTTCCTTGATCTATTTTTAGTTGATAACGGATATACAAAACTTTAAAAGTAAAAGCTCAATACTCGGGGCTTTTTTCTTGTTTTTATCCTGGAATTTTTTCTCCTTCAGAGAATACTCTACTCTCTATTCCTCTCCCATTCCCAAACTCTCTCACTCTTGTTTCAATCTCCTTACTCCATGTTTGTTTCAACCTCCATGTTTGTTTCCAGCGGAACACATTTGAAACCATTCCATTTACAGATTAAAAGAGTTCATTATTATACATTTGGAGAATCGAATGCATACGCTTTACTTTAGATGATAATAATAATGATAACATTATTAATTATTTTATAATATGGCGCTTTCCACGCGACTAAGTTTTAAAGCGCTTGTAGGCGATATTTTAACTATTCCATTTTTTGTAAGTGGGTTTTTACTTTGATTTCTTTTTTATTGCTGTTTTGATGAGTAAGCAAGCCTGAGTGTAAATATAGACAAAAAATGTCTGGTTTGAAATGCTCTCCTTCCAAAGATGTCAATATACATTTTTAAGTTAAGTTGTTTTGGTTTTTTTAACACTAAATGCCTTGTACGTCTGTCTGTATTCTTATACTTTTCATGATAGCTATACTATGATAGCTATACTATGATCGAATGAATATTTTGTTAAAAAGAGGCTGTGTCCCACAACGATGTCCCTAAAATCCTAAAACTAAAACAGAGAGTGTGTCAGGGGAAAATGTGAAACTACTATCAAAGTCGTTATTTCACCTTAGTTTTGGAAGTATATTTCAAACTTGTATTGTGAAGCGTCTTGATGTTAAAAAATGTTCTACTATTTCCTGACATTTTTCAGTTGTTTTCATTTTCAGTGTTCGAGAAAAACGTTTGAGAAAAGTCAAAAGTCAAATGTCTCTTCAAATTCAAAGGAAATAAATGAAGTTTGAGTCGATCCTTTGACCTAGCAAACGCCTTAAGAGTAAGAGCAGAATTTATTATGGTTTGATTCCAAAGATCTTTTAGTTTGTTGCATCTTCTCAGAAAGACGGTTTTAAAGCAACTAAAGATATACAGCATAAGAGTACATTCCCTCTTATTGCAAGAGAGAGAGTTATATTTTTTAAGAGACTGTATAAAAGAACAGATTCTATTGTCTACATATAATAGAGCTACATTCCATGAATACACAAATCATTTCTGAGTGAAATTTTTTAAATTTTGTTTGTTTTGATACCACTGCTGGAACTACAAGTTTGAAAATTTGGAAGGAAACGTTTTTTTTTGCTTTTTATAATTTTTTTTATTCATCGTTTATTATTATTATTAGAATTTTTTTTTTTATTTTATTATTATTATTATTTTTATGCATTGTCATTGCAATACCAAAATGATGGTTTTTTTAGTTCTCCACTTTTATGTTCCCTTTATTTCTGCAAGCAAGCTCCAGAATGATGTTTTTTTCTGATCTTTTAATTTGAGGAGAGTTTTTGGTGATGATGCATATGGTGTCCAGGCTACAATTTGTAACTGTTCAATTTCAAAGGAATTTATTATGGTTTGATTCCAACATTTTTGATCCTCTCGCAGGTTTTTCTCTCTTTCCCCGTATTTGTTGTCATGAGGATGAAAGGTTTCAACCAGAGAGAAGCAACTAAAGTCTTTTACAGCATTTTCTCTTATTTTATCGATTTTAACAGGATTGTTTTTTTGTAAAATTATATTTTTTCCTTTTTTGTTGAGAACATCAGAAGCTTTCGATTCTCAGTATATTGTGAGTGACAGAGATTCATTGCCGTGAGAGGATTACTTCGACAGTGGTTGGGACAAACAAACCAGGAACAAAATAGGCTAACCTGCTCTCTCATCATTTCTGCTTGTAAATTTGTTTGTTTTGTCTGCAGTGAGTATGTCTGTTTTTTTTCTGTTTTCTCTGTTTTATGACTGATCGTTTCATTGTGAAATGTGAGTGACTCTCTGCTCTCTCCACACACACGAGAACATACACATTCACATAGGATGATGTTTTGTATTTATTTAAGTTTCCAGTCTCAGCTAGTGCCCATGTGAAACTAGATAACGTAAACGCTCTATTCACCGATAATATAGGTTTTGTTTTCACTTACTTGGTAGGGTCGCACCTTTACTCCAAACTTGATCCGCATGTCTTTACCATTCTTTTACAATGATGACTGATCTCTAGTTTCTTGCTTTCTGTTTGATGCACTGGAGTCTCTTTGAGATTGTGTGGTGTGTGTTGTTTTTTGAGTGTTAAGGTTTGATTTTGTACTTCTCACATTCACTATCGTTGTTGATTTTGAATTTTCTTTTCTTCATTTAAACTTTTTTTTTTACAAACTGATTGTAAGACACCGACACCAACACGGGCTTGGGTAAAAATAGATTATTCTTATCCGTCTGCAGTTTACCACACTACATAGTGTATGCCATTTGCTTGTCGTTTTCTTTTCTTTTGTTTATCACAATTGTATACTATTTTTTTTACATCGTTTAATATTTATGTAATATATTTTTCTGTGTTTGGAACTATTGGGTTATGTGCTATCACGTCATTTCTTCCATGTTTACTGTTTGTATTTAGCAAGTGTGGAAATAAAGACCTTCGTTGAGAAGAGGGTGTACAATATCCTTGTTTGTTGACCCCTCATTCTCCCCCCCCCCTATGTTAATATATCGATTATATTTGAATTTCTCCTCTTTCTCTCATTTTATTTTCTTGAAACCATCAAATTTCATGGATTACTCCTCTTATCAATACTGTCTGGGTTCTCTCTATGACATGTGTGTACAATAGTCGTTCGTATATCTATATGGGCGTTATGTTGACTCACCAAGAATGAAAGTCATTGACAAAGTCGTTCTGGATTACAGACGATGATAACCGAGCAAGCCAGTGACGATGGCGGTGTCGAGTTGCGGCAATCGGTAATAATAACTCTTTCTGTGGTCTAGGGGCTTGTTGCTGCTGCTTAACCTTTGAATTTTTCAAATTTATGGATTACTTCCCTTTAATGCTCCGTTCCAAAGCATTGCAATTTCTACGGTGAGAGTTTGCCGAACCATAAAAAAAAACGTCCTAAAGAACCTGAGACCACTTTCTCATTCAGATTGCCTTTGCAGCAATTTAACTATGAAACAAAAATAATTGAAACAGTAACTCGTGTTTAAAATGATCAATTGTTTGAATTTAATTTATTAAAATGAAATTTTGAGCATTTTGTATCCATTAGCTATGTGGTGAATTTGGAGTTTTGATTTTAATCTTGGCATTGAATTCTTGTCTTTAAACTTTGTTAGTGATACCTTTGAAAAAACGTCTGAAAATATATTTTTCCAATAAAACAATTTGGGCGTGTTCATATGAATTTGTTATCCATATTCTTTCACATATTTTCCATTATGTTGTTTATCTTAAAACAAACATTCCATTGGTTGACTTAATAAATCACGTCTAAAAAAGAATTATTTTTTTTTCTCTTACATTTCCTGATCCCATTCATTTGAGTTTTATGTAGGCAATGTAATGATATGCGAAAATGTCTTCAAGTTTTTCTCCCTTTCTGTCTGAAATGATGAGCTTTCTGACAAGTGAAGCTATTTGAAACATTTTATTCAAGTTCCAATTTCATATCATTTTTAAATAAATTTTTTACATCAATTCCAGTCTTTATCTCAACTTTTTTCTCTTTTATATCTTTGGACTAAAAATCTGTTTTGACATAAACATAATATTACCAATAATAATAATAAGTATTTATATAGCTCTAATCACCACCAAAAAGTGTAGGAGAAACTCTTCTCAAAATAAGCATTAAGCCTCTACAACATTTAAATTATACGATTAAATCATTTCTCGACATAGATTACATATCAAAAAACAATTAATGTCTACATCTGCCAATATTAATTTTCAGTGTTAAAGTGCAAATATCCGGTGCTTATGAAAACAAAATGCTTTCGTTATGAAGCAAAATTCAAAACGGCACACGCCCTACTCTACCTAGAAATTGGAATGTGTCGTAACCCGGAGACGAAGTTGGCAATTTCAATTTCAATCCAACTAAGCTGTTCTTGACACGAAAATTTGATTAAAGGTCAAGCCCATTTCCGTGAAATCTTGGTCTCTCTTTTTCCCTAGCGACTTGTCTCTCTTTCAATTTCAATCCAATTTTTTTTCTCTCTCTTTCTCTCTCTCTCTCTTTCTCTTCAAGTCTTCCTTCCTGGGTATATTCTTTTTTTTTTTCTCAAGACATAGATCTGTATTTAGCTATCTCAAATTCAAAGTCTGTCTGTCTCTGAAACACATTAAGAGCTGAAAAAAACTGTCTGAAAAAATCTAGAAGCGACTTAAGTGATCCATTGTTTCTTCATTCTGTCTTTCTCTACAATCATAGGTATTTATAACACTATAAATACCATGAGACTACTGGCTGTCTATTTAACCTTATATTTTTTTCGATCTGAGATCTAATAACGGTAATATTGGTGAGCTATTGTCTCGTAGTTCATCGTGTAAGCCTATTGGGAAATCATGAAATTTTTGTTTTTAAATTGTCTGGTTGGCTTTATGGAATATTTTGTTTTTGGATTACTCTTACGGTACCATGTGCTTACGGCCATGCAAACTATTGATGTTGAACACTCAAAAGGAGACTGTGATCAGGTTAGATTCTGAGACCGTTCAGGTTAGATTCAGTGTTGCATTAGCAAACCTGCTTTGGCTTATCGTTCGTGAAACTCTGTAAAGAAGTCCGGCAATCACTCTTTTTTCTCCATACCTAACACGGGAGGTTTAGAAGTCTTCAATGTGGTGGTTTACGTCTTCCACTTCCACATTACATTACATTTAATGGGGAGATAAATAATCAATTGCATTGGTTGAGTCAAGGTTTGTAGGTAGGTATCCCGTTGGTATTCTGCGGCAATTATCGATCGATAAAGACAAGTTTGTGCTGATGAAGTCTAGTGGGGCGATTATGTGACTGTAGATAGTTAGGAGAGGGGGGTGAGTGATGACGGGAGTAGCGGAGAAGTGATGATGGGGGGGGGGGGGGGGGGGGGGGCTCGTACTTGTCGAAAGGGTTTTGTTGCTGGTGCAATTGGCAAATATCGTCTTTAAATCGCATCCTCACTGCTAAAATTATAAGTCGTAAGTTTACAGTACCAGTTTGAGCAGAATGGTACATAATAAACCCGTAACACGTAATAAGGATAGTATAAAGGCGCATAATCACAGAATTTTACAAAAACGGGACAAAAGGCATTGGTTTTCATTTTCTCATCCACACGATCCGGATCGCGCGAGTCATCTGATCAACGGTAAGGCACCGGCCGGACTCCACGCCCGAGGTGTCGGGAAACACAAACACAGACTTCAATCTCATTAAAGTCAGGAAACTTCCAAACCAGATGCCCAAGTTGTCACCAAATAAACGCCAGGGAAACCTCGGTCGACGGACGCGAGCAGTTCACTATTACGTACTGGCGTTGGACCTAGAATTTTCACAGTTATGCCCTTGACTGAAAAAACATGACTTTTAAAAGCTAATTTACTTGCTCCACAGTCCTTTGCTATCTCAAAGTTGGAATCCTCATGTTCTAAGCTTTAACATGGTATATAATACTTGTAAAAAATATAACATGTATATTTTGACAAAAGAGGGGAAATGGGGATGGACCATTTTGCCTGCCTTTTGTGAATCACTTCCTGGGTATATTTTTTTCAAGACATAGATCTGGCTATGCAAAAATTGCAGTTGGAAGACTAAGAGAAAGGACCTGATCCATTGATTAACTGACTGGACACATAACCCACACTATAACTATAATCACGTAACTTAATCTGGGCCTTGCTGTTTCTTTTTTATTTACTCATGATCGCACAGGCAGGTTGGAACATCTCTCATTCAACATGATGAATGACTCTCTACAGTGTTATCCTTACATTACAATGGGGAGAATAATAAATATTTCATGAATCCAGCAATGGCACAAGTGTCTTTGATTTTGATTTGATTATGTAGAAATACAGAAGCCTTGGACATAAACTTTCCTCATCCTCACAAGTCCAGTTGGACCCACTTCATAGTACTATTAGTAGTCATCCAAACTCCCAATCTGCACGCTAATGCTACTCACATTCCGTTGACCTACTAACCCCGGCTTAAGTTAGAATGTACAATCAAATTAGTACTCTTTCTCATCCTCAAAAGAAGAATGTGTGTCACAAGTTTTTGATTTTGATTTCTTTGTAGAACCTGGTCAGGTGGTAATCAGACCTAACTTGCCTCATAATCCAACCTGCAGCCAAACCACTCGCCACCAACTCCACAGATTTCAATCAAATTATTAAAGTAAAGAAGAATTTTCAATTTGATTGCAGATTTCTTTGGAGCCCTGGTCAGGTGGTGATTAGTACTATCACCTGTTATGCTTCATGTTATGCTATAGAAACCGATTAACTCTGGCTCAATGAGCATAAACGGCCTTCAACTCTACGGGCTCTAGGGCTGTAACAGTTTTGAAGGGACGAAACTTCCTTTTACCACAATTGAATTACATATATATATATACAGTATAGAACAACTAACTTAAGTATGTCAAAAAGATCTTGGGAACAGAAGAAAGAACAAACACCATATATAATCTTAAAACAACTGGACCACATATAGGAACATCAGCAACAACAACTTCAACAGTCTGATCTACGAATGACAATGACAGACAGAGATCCCTGATCACCAATGACTTCTTCAACTCGGCATGTGAAGAAAGAAGACGATAAGATAAGATAAGATAATCTTTATTCATCCTTTTTTGGAAATTTGTTTTATCAATTAATTTCATAACATATCACAACAACAACAAAAATGATAATTTCATAATGAGTATATTATTATGTCGACACAAAATTACATCGCCGGATGACAATTGACATATATATTATATCTTAAATAACCAACAAGAGACAACTCTCTCCTCTCTCTCCCTCTAGATATAAGTAGAAGGGATACGCCTGAAATATGAGTTTTCAACCATCTGGGCTTGAATCCCCAACCCTTGAACACACAACCCTTTCTTAAGTTGAGATACAGTAGTCGCTGGATAAAAGCACTCTGCATAAACACAGCTTCATCTGCTGACCAAATCTTTGCTATTTATACAATAAAAGTGTTCATATAAACACACGCCTACATCTGCTGACCAAATCTTTGCTATAATAAAAGTGTTCTCATTGGCGCCAAATGAGGCAGCTGAGGGGCAAATACAGTATTTCCTCTTAATCTTATTATAGTGAAAATATTGAAATACAATATTTCACTCTCATTATAGTGAAAATATTGAAATGCAGTATTTCCTCTCATTATTATTACAGTGTAATTTACAGTGTCGCTGGATAAAATACTCTTTTATGTATTTATTTATGAGAACACTTTTATTATAAAGTATAAATTAAGAGACCCGGTCAGCAGCTGTAGGCATGTATTTTCCTCATAAAGATATCCACAAATATACAAGAGTAAAATGAAGACAGATGTGAAAAGTCAATCATAGACTACATAATAGTTAGCAGCTCCTTTTTACAGTACAATGAATGCTAGAATAAGCAGAGGGAGCTGAAATATTTAGTGATCATCACCTAGTGATAGCCAAAATGAGATTATTAACTGAAGAAAACAAACAGAAAAGGAAAGAGAAGAAAGCCACTAAACTCAAAAATAGAAGAACTAAATAAATCATTAGTAAAACAGATGCTACCAGTTCAGGATAAAAAGATCTATCAGTGAAAGGCAGATGGCTCTGAAGAAAGCACAATTTCTTGTTCTTGGTGGGGTGACCCTTGGGAAAACCCTAATCATGTGCTTGTTAAATGTGGTGGGGACAAGGTGGAGGATGACATCAGGTCTGCCCTCACTTTCTCCTCCTGACCCCCTCTCAGGAATGTTGGGGACGGTTTGTGACTGCATGTTTGTTTGTGTGATGTTGTTGGTGGTGTTTCTTGGGAAAATTTTAAGCCTAGCTAAAGTTGTCAGGAAACTTGTTTTTATCCGTTCCCATATCTCTGCTCACAGACATCTTTTTTTCTTCAAATAAAGACCTTTTAAAAGTTCGATATCTTCTCATTTGATTAGCCTTGTTGAGTCAATGTATGTGGTTTATAAGTATTTTATTGAGAATTTTCTTTTAGAGCCCATACAGGCAGTCTTGCGCTCCAGCTGCCGAGAAACGGCTTTATCGGGTCGGCACCACTGAGATTTAAACCTCAATAACGAGGCCGTGAAACGTCGTACAAAAATAAAAATGACATCATTTTAAAGGGAATAATTCCCGATTAATTTGATACTTCACTCTCCTCGATACTTTCCAAAATAGCCGATGAAACGGCAAGAATAGACACCGTATACCGTTATTTTGAGAAATATTAACTGATATTGAAGTCATATCGCGGAAAGCAATATACCAGAAGAAAGCTCTATTTCTTTAGATTCTGCACATCTAATTGAAATTTCTAAACATTACTTCCCGGAGACGTAACAGACGAGAGAAGTGATGGTGCCTCGGACCTTTTCCTAGCATTCATTTTAACAATGGCGGAGAGCGAGCCGGTGCTAGAGCCGGGTGGACCGGCCGGAGACAATGAATCCAACTCCTCAAACCATGAAGGTTTATTGCTATCAAAGCAACAACTGAAGAGTTTAATTGGTGAGTTGAATAATTAAAATTGATATTATAGAAACAGTTTGATCTATGAGATAAGTACACAGTAAAAAAAAATAATTAAGACGCTAAAATAACAGAGACCCACGATGGAGTAATCCAACACCAGGAACAGCCATTACTTGACCTAGTTAACAGTAACGAATAACAGTAAAGAAGATTTAATGCTTTCAAAGGCTGGTTTTAGATTTTATTTTGTCCTATAACTATAATATTAATAGTAATAAGTAATAGATCTAGAATCTAGTACATGTATTTTAATAGATAGTGATAGGGATCTAGATCTAGATATATACTTTTTCTTTTAAACTTCTAATTCTATGACAAGCTAAATTATTCTAGATAGATTAGATAGGATATCTAGTTAGTAGTAGATGGGAGAGGTGAATATTTACAGAGAGAGTCTTCTCTCTCTCTCTCTCTCTCTCTCTCTCTCTCTCTCTCTCTCTCTCTGCCCCACCCCCCCCCCAACACACATACTTTCCAATTGCAATTTTGTAATTAGTTACAATTCACTTGATTTTTAAAGCCTAAATTCTCCCAAGACAACCCTCAGGTCTTTTTCTTTTAACTTATTTTAAATTTTGGACATTTTCTCTTTCACTTTCAGATGATGATGTCTATGATATCCTTCAACGACATTTTTTAATGACTGGAAAAGGGAGGCGTACCAACTTACCTCCAGTGTTCATGTTAACAAACTGGCTCCTACTCTAGTACAACTCTCTTTCTTGAGGGAAGAAGCAAATACCACTTTTGCCCAGGTAATTGCTTAAGGCCTATGTAAATAATTATTTCATTTTAATGGGAGGGCAGGCAGAGCATTAGTTGGCTGGACCCGCTTTGAGTTTGAGCTCCACCCCACTTAAATTCTCATTGTTTTGTCAGTTAAAAATACTGTTATGGATTATGGCATATGAGTTAGTCAAGTCCAAAAGTGAATACCTGAGGCATTCTTAACTGCTTATTAACAGGAAGCTAACAATATCAGAATAGAAATAGAAGCAAATTTCCAAGACTTTTTCCCTTTTTTGGGTCACGACCTACGGTAAAGGTTAATGACTTTATTAATGAAAATAAGCATGACCCAAGGTCTCGTTGAATTCGAGCTTGTTAAAGTCGAGGTTTACTGTATATATTAGGAGGAGCAGAAAGTTTAAGATAGGTTACCGAACTGGAATAAGAGGATAAATTTTATTCCATATGCCAATTTTACATTACTAAAATTTAAAAGGGTAAAATTAAAGCCATTCCATAAAGAATGCTACTTTGGTCATGTCACTTTCACCATTCTCATCTTCCCATCTATTCTGCTCTTTCTTCAGATGAAGTTATGGCTGCACAAACTTGTACTTAAAGAAAATTATTTGTTTTTCTTATGACAACCAGTTGTTCTGACCGTCATTTTCTGTTTATGTAATTGCATAATTTATCAAAACATATTAGTTAGATAAAGATTGCATACATTCATTTATATCATTAAATAGCTCTTGAAATAAGCTTTTAATTTGGTATACAAGACAAGTATGTAGCTAAATGAGATGATTTTATAAGATTTTATTTTCTTATGACTACTGGTTGTTCTGACCGTCATTTTCTGTTGATGTAATTGCATAATTTATCAAAACAAATTAGTTTAATGAAGATTGCATACATTCATTTATATATCATTAAATAGCTCTTGAAAAAAGCTTTAATTTGATATACAACACAAGTATGTAGCTAAATTTGATGATTTTATAAGATTTCTTTGTCTCATGACATCTGGTTGTTCCGACAGTCATTTTCTGTATGTAATTACATAATTTATCAAAACTTATTAGTTTAATGAAGATTACATACATTCATTTGTATATCATCAAATTGCTCTTGAAATAAGCTTTAATCTGATATATAAGACAAGCCTGTAGCTCAATTGGTTTATTTTTTATGATTTTTTATTTCTATTGGATCCTGTAGACTGATCATTTCCAAGAATTTTCTTCCAATGTGGTATTTCAGGCTTAGGACTACTCTTTGAAGTCTCATAATGGTGTCAATTCAAACCTCATGTCCTTGAAAAAAATTAGACTAAGTCTCTATGTTTAAATGAAGCAGCAAAACTGATTTTGACAATGTAGTGTCACTATTTTCTTTTCTATGTAACCTTGAAAATGGGACTTGAGAAGGATTTAATGCATTTGTATTGAATTTTTAACTGAATTGTTGTAATTTTTGTCAATTTTGAAGCTCTGTAAGTTCTAAGATTATTTTTAAAATGATGTGAAACTGCATGATGAAACAATGTGTGTGCTCCTATGTAAGAAAATGTGTTTCTTTCATGTTTTTTTGTTTAATTTTTCAATTTAAAACCTCACAAAGTTGACCTTTTGTGGTATGGCGCGATTGTGAGCGAATTTTTTGTAAGTCAATAAAACTTTAAAAATTCATAACTTTCTTGTTTGTTGATAGATTTTGATAATTCTTTTTTTGTTTTTTCCTGTCTCTGTGAGAAGTACAAGATTATGTCAATTACATATATGCATGATAACTTTTAATTTTTCACTTGTGGTACCTACTCATGTGGCTTGTGGTGGCAGCCAGTGCATGGCCCTCAGCTGCCGCATTTGATATAAAAACTGAAACCTTGCTGTGGCATTGGTCTTATCTTTGTTTTCCTTTTTTGTGGGCATTTGTCAATCACTGTCAAACAAATGGCTGATGCCTTCTGCACCATCTGACTGTGACCACGTGGGTCTGGGTTCGCCTTCAAGCTATTTTGGGAGTTCACCCTCAAAATGTGGGATTTCTCCTTTTCTGGTTCCTTCAAGCACCTGTCATTTAAACACGTCATGACCTTCAACCTGCTATTCGATTTTCTCTTTTGGCATCCAGTGAAAGTAAGATGTCGGTTCTTGCCACTATCCAAGGCTTGCTTGTTTCATGTTCCTGCACAGAAAAGGCTAAAAGTAAACATTTAACTAACTTTCTAAAAAAAAAAAAATCCTATTAATAAATTATTTAATTAATGTATTCAATTATTTTTCCCATTCCTTTACTTTGATCACACCCAGTGTCACCTCTTTTATGAGCAGCTTAGATGTGTGGTCCAAAGGGACTAATCAAATAACACATTCACATTAGTGTCACCTCTATATATATATGGCTAACAAAATGGTCCATCCCCATTTCCCTCTTTTGTCAAAATATACATGTTATATTTTTTACAAGTGTTATATACCATGTTAAAGCTTAGAACATGAGGATTCCAGATATATGACTTTAAGAGATAGCAAAGGACTGTGGAGCAAGTAAATTAGCTTTTTCAAAAGTCATGTTTTTCAGTCAAGTGGCATAACTGTAAAATTCTAGGTCCAACGCCAGTACGTAATGTTACGTGAACTGCTCGCGTCCGTTGACCGAGGATTCCCTGGCGTTTATTTAGTGACGTAACGCTTGGGCATCTGGTTTGGAGAGTTTCCTGACTTTTCCCTAGTTCTCAAAAGATGTGATCTGTGTTTGTGTTTCCCGACACCTCGGGTAGTTAGAGTCGACGGCCGGTGCCTTACCGTTGATCAGATGACTCTTGAATCCGGATTTTGTGGATGATGAAAATGAAAACCAATGCCTTTTTGTCCCGTTTTTTGTAAAATTCTGTGATTGTACGCCTTTATACTATCCTTATTACGTGTTACGGGTTTATCGTGTGTACCATTCTGCTCAAACTGGTACGGTAAACTTCCCACGACTTATAATTTTAACTAGTGAGGATGCGATTGTATAGCCGATATTTGCCAATAGAGAGAGAGATGCGATAGTAGAGAGAGAGAGAGAGAGAGAGAGAAGAGAGAGAGAGAGTCACAGAGAGAGAGAGAGAAAGAGAGAGATGCACCAGCAACAAAACCCTCGCCGAAAAAGAAAGCGCTTTTGACGACAATTGATTCCTTTCTCCCCCGAGCGAGTCCCCCCCCCTCCCCACCTCCCATAATCACTTCTCCGCTACTCCCGTCATCACTCACCCCCCCTCTCTAACTATCTACAGTCACATAGAGCGCCCCACCAGACTAGCACAAACTTGTCTTTATCGATCGATAATTGCTTCCAGAATACGGGACGGGATGGGAGCGGTGGCTGGCAAATCTTGAACTCTACTTGAACCTGTGCTATTAGTATTATTTTCTCTCTCTCTCGTTGAAATGCTTTTTTAGTAATATTGTATTGTTATGCCAAGGAGACTGTGCATAGTGGAGACGTAAAGTCACTATCATTGTAATGGACTTCTAAACCTCGTATTGCCAATTATCTTGTCTTTATTTATTAGAACATAATAAATCATGAAAGCCTATTGATTGCCGGACTTCTTTACATAAGTTTCACTCACGATAAGCCAAAGCAGGTTTTGCTAATGCAACTGAATCTAACCTGAACGGTCTCCGAATCTAACCTGATCACAGTCTCCTTTCTGATGTCCGATCATCGTCTACATTTTTGCATGGCCGTGCACATGGCCGTACTGATGTCCGTAAGAGTAATCCAAAACACAAAATATTCCGCAAAGCCAACAGACAATTTAAAAACAAAAATTTCATGATTTCCCAATAGGCTTACAAGCGAAACTACGAGACAATATCTGACAATATTACCATTAGATCTCAGATCGAAAAAAATATTTTTTGTCCGACCATGATTTCTCGTAGAATGCCCATTTTCTCTGGTATTCTCACTCTCATTTAGAGTTACCTATGATTTTTTTCAGTGTCTTTTACAGAATAAGATGGTGGTAGGAATACGTTTTCTTTCACAAGATGCTCCTAAAACGGCGCTTCTCGTATTTTTCAACTGTTTTCAGCTCTTAATGTGTGTTCATTTGTAGACATCAGTTGTTACATAATAACGAAAATCTGAAACCTGCCTTTCACGTGATCACTCTTAAAGATAAAAAATATTTAGGACTATTGTCACCTCTTAGAATTTTCTTTGAACAATTCTTTCCACATGGAATTAAAAGTGGCAGAATAAAAGGTCGTTGACCTCACATCACCTTAAGGTGAAAAGGGACTTATTAAAAATCAGGGAAATGTGGTCTGTCTGGATTGCTGACGTTCACACCCAAAAATATTCACAAAACACACAAAAAAAGCAAATTTCACAATATTATGTTTTTTATATCTGCGATGTCAAAGCTATACATGGACCAAATGTTAAGAAGATTCATCAATTAGACTTTGAATAAACATTAATTGAAGAGTTCAAGTTATCATTGGGTCCCATTTTTATGAAACCTGCCATATATATGTTACATTATACATCAAAGAAAGCCATGGACGGATCCGAATGTTAATCAATTCTAATTGCCCAGTGACAAACCAGTGATCTCTTTGGAACAAAAATGATACCTGGGTGTTAGTGACAAACTAGTGATCTCTTTGGAACAAAGTCTGTGGTGTACAGTGGTGGAGCATTTAAGCCAGTGATCTCTTTGGAACAAGTCTGTGGTGTAATTCGGAGTCCAGTGACAAACCAGTTCTCTTTGGAACAAAGTCTGTGGTGTACAGTGGGTTAAGGCGGTCATTTACAAACTGTTGGTCTCAATTACTAAGTGTTTGACTACAGTCTAGGTGCTTGTTTCATATTTCCTGATCAAAAAAGAAATAATGTATGTGATATGGTTAGTAACTTTCTAAAAAAAATATCTATTTAAATTAACAAACTGTGATTAGTAGGTAGTATACACAAACACAGTGTGTTTTTAGCTCAAATTCTTAATTTTTACTGGAAATAAATAACATTCCCTTTGGATTTTTTACAGTGATATTTGGGACTATAACAACAAACCATAGAATGTTATATATACCTGTTTGTAATATCCTTTTGACTAGTTGACAAGGCATACAATTTAACATTTTGTTTTCTATTCATTGATATTGTTTTGCTTTCTCCTTTGGATCTTACTATGAGAAGAAAAATCTAGGGGATCCATTTCAGTCATGACATAAGTTTTTTTTTTTTACATTAATTCAAGACATTATTTTCCTTTCTTTTTATTGTCACAGCAAAAGGATGAGATTCTTTAATAGACTGGTAAAGAAAGGAACAAAAAAACAACCAAAACAAAACCCCAACCAGGTTAAGTGTTCCTATCGTATTGAAATATCGATATGCACTTGAAATATCGTATCATGTCAATGCCAAAACATAAATATTTGATACAGTGTGACCGCCTAAATGCGTGCCTCCACAACGCCTGTTCACCTAAGTGCGTGCCTCCATAATGAAACCAAATTGTGTTCTACATAAATCACCTCTAAATGCCCGTTTCAAAACTCCCGTTTGCCTACATGCCTGGTCTCAGCATTAACTCAAGCATCACCAAAAATATCACAAAATACGCCTGTAATTGATTAACATTTCTATTTTAAAATCATACATTCATAGTCCCATCGCTAATATGACTTATGCCGTCAACAATGTGCCAGGCAGATTTAACAACCCGTCATACCTATCCATTGTGATGTAATAAAGAAAAGATGACCAGTCTTCTCTTCATAACTCCACCTACTGTAAAGCATCCTTTGTTCCATTGGATCACTGGTTCGTCATCAGGCAATTTAAATTGAACAGTCTTCCAGACTCCACCTACAGCTCTTTCTTGATGTGGTAAGTGTCATGCAATCACCTGCGTTTTTGACAGACCGGGCACTCATGGCGATTGAGTGCTCAGCGATGGTCAAGACACAAGATATAAAATAAAATGGGACATTGAAATAAAGTAAGGAAAAGCCTGGTTTTTTTAATCACAAACAAACAAATGGTGAATATCTGCACCATCTGAACATTTCCCGCCCACCCCAATTGCATGCCCCCAGCCTATTTTCGCCAAAAATGCCCATTTTCTCTGTTCCCAAGCACCTGTCATTTTAATGCGGTCACTACTGTATTTCGATTTTCTCTTTTGGCACAGTGAAAGTAAGATGGGGGGGGGAAACGAAAAGTAACAAGATGCTCCTAGAAATGGCTAAAAAGCACTTTCAAACTATTGTCACCTCTTAGAAATCGCTAAAAATCACCTTTATACTATTGTCACCTCTTAGAAATCGCAAAAATCACCTTTATATCTTGTCACCTCCAAAAATTGTCAGCTAAAAAAGCACCTTTACACTATTGTCACCTCTTAGAAGTGGCTAAAAAGCACCTTTACACTATTGTCACCTCTTAGAAGTGGCTAAAAAATCACCTTTACACTATTGTCACCTCTTTAGAAGTGGCTAAAAAATCACAATAACTATTGTCACCTCTTTAGAAGTGGCTAAAAAATCACCTTTACACTATTGTCACCTCTTAGAAGTGGCTAAAAAGCACTCTGTAGCTGCCCCTTCCGGCTGTTCTCAAAAGTCGGTGAATCGATCTCAAAGTCAAAATACATTACAATAAACTGTTCACACCTTGTTCCTCGATCATGATGCGTGTCAGGTCTATTAAACTTCAAAACGCCAGGTGATTGCATGCCACATGACGACATCAAGAAAGCCATGGGCTGATCCGAAAGACCTCAATTCTAATTGCCCAGTGACAAACCAGTCTCTTTGGAACAAAGGCTGTGATGTAGTTTTCAGTGACAAACTAGTGATCTCTTTGGAACAAAGTCTGTGGTGTACAGTGGGTCAGCTTAAAGTGACAAACCAGTGATCTCTTTGGAACAAAGTCTGTTGTACAGTGGGTGGAGTCAGTGACAAACCAGTGATCTCTTCAAAGTCTGTGGTGTATGTGGGTAGTCAGTGACAAACTAGTTCTTTGGAACAAAGTCTGTGGTGTACAGCACAAACCAGTTCTTTTAGAACAAAGTGTAAGCCCTATTATTGAAGGGATTAGTAATCAGAACAAAGTCTGTGATAAAGTGGGTGGAGTTTGTGATGTAGTGGGTGGAGTCAGTGACAAACCAAGGCTGTGATGTAATGGTGGAGTCAGTGACAGATGTATGTTTGGAGTCAGTGACAAACCAAGGCTTGATGTACAGAGAAAATGACAAACCAGTGACCTCTTTGGAACAAAGGCTGTGATGTACAGTGGGTGGACAATTACAGTGGGTGGAGTAAACAAACCAGTGACCTCTTTGGAACAAAGGCTGTGATGTAGTGGGTGGAGCTATTTAAAAGACTGGTATTTTTTAATTATATTACAATGGATGGGTAATGAGGTTACAATGCATGGCACATTGTTGATTGGCATAAACGCCCGATTAGCGAGGGGTTGCATTATGTATGATTTTTTTTTTTTAAATGTTAATCAATTACATTACAGACGTGTTTTATGATAATTTGGAGAAATGATACCTGCAGTTGTCGCTGAGACCGGGCATTAAGGCAAAATCTTGGTTTAAAATGAGCATTTAGAGGGACAATTTAAATACAGAAAAATTCGGTTTTCACTGAGGTTGCGGGCATTTAGGTGAATCGAGCATTAAGGCGGTCACTACTGTATAATCAATTACTAAGACTTGAAGTAAAATTATTTCAAAGAGGTTACAACATTTATAAATTAAAATAGTATGGTACTTATAGTTATTAGTATTACAAAGATTTAAATATATATATATATATATGTACATACACAAACACATACATACACTCAAATATAACATGCAGAAATACATCATGCATGTAAAGACTCTGTATGCAAGGTTAAATATAAGATGTATAAAATGACATTAAAGATGATGATGGTAATAAACAATGACATTAATAACAACGGCAAATCTTGTAGTGTGCAGCAGGATTATTGCTCAGATCTTGTGGTATTTGTAGAATAAGAAAGTTGAGAGTAAAAGGGTAGGGAGGGTGAATCAGTTGATTTTTTATTGGCATACATGTAGTTATTGTATATAGATAGATCTGTGTCATGAGAAAATGTTTAACAAGGTAATGCATAGCTAAAGATATTGGCAAAATCCACATTGCACAAAGAATATTGCCCATCACCACAAACTGGACCTCAAAAAAATGTAGATCTACACTTGTAAAAGTAAATAATAGTGGAGACCAAAAAAAATGAGAAAAGAAGAGTGAGTGAGTTGTTTTCAACCGTTCATGTCATTGTTTGTTTATGTTGGGCCACTCCCGGAAGGACTGCAATACCGGGCCGACCCGTGGCGAGCAAGAAAGAAGAAAGAGTGAGCCTGGTTTATGCATCCTCGCCTACCCGTGGCGAGCAAGCCCTGGGCATCTCGCCTATGTCCAAAAATCAGTTTAATATCGTAGTGACCACATGGGTCACGTATCAGATATTAAGCTGATAAGAACAGATACTACACTTTGATCTTAGCCAAAAGGCCGAGAAGCGATAACTTGTAAACGTCTCTCGCTTTTGAACGGCACTGCAGACAAATAAATTCATTAAAGGTGAATAAAGCTCACCCTGTCAAGTCTTAGATCACGCAACTTTCTATTACGACTAAACCAGCCACACATAAACTCTATTGGGAGCAAAAATAAACACATAACGCAGACAATTGTGCTCAGCAACTCCACAAAAACACACCTTCTTGTTTCTACGGCCAGAAGAACGGACGATTTGACTTTTGTACCATTCCGGGAGGGGCTGCAGTGAGGTTTTTCGCTGACGAGTTGCGTCCCTTGTCAGCGGCAGCGACCCCGCGAATCGTTGATGATTTAAGCCTTCTACTACTACACACAGTTTTTATTGCAACCGGCAGCACATTCTGAACTTTACTTGTCAGCTTAAAACCGCGAGATAAGACGGTATTTTTCTGTGTCATTGTATTCAGCAATGTTTAACAAGTCAGTATTTTGTAGTCCTTGCCTTGTAGCTGCGCATGTGGTGTGAAGTTCATGAGTTGGATGTTTGCAGAATGGTCAAAGGGACATAATCAATTAAAATGTATATTATTTACAATGGAATATGTTGTTTGTAACGCCCTTTGACCATTCTCAGAAGCGGTGTTCGCTCGCATCATGTGTGAATTTAAACTAATAATATACAATTATTGTACAGTACATGTATTATTATATATCAATACAAGTACATGTACAAATGTTTTTACTGTTATCAAATCTAAGTTGGATTCCTTCGAGAAGAAATACTAGGGCTTCCATTACATTCAGTAATAAGACCATTTTCAAACAACATCATTGCCTTTTTTTTTCCATTACCGAGATGTTGTCGAAATGGTAGACTAAGCCTAATAGTAGTTGTTGGACTTTTTAATTAAGTTTAAGCAACAAGTAAAACGAAAAACAATCATAACTCAGGTGGAAGAGAAAAATAAAGCTGTATTTAAAGTTGAACAAAATATCTCTGTGTAGGCATAACGCTAAACACCAACACTCACACATTGATCATACAAGCATAACGTGCTTCATTGCATTTGAGCCTCTCTACCATTTGCGGTGATCTCACTGTGAAGTAAGAAGAACGACAAGGTTAAAAACAATGAAATAGAACCACCTACTATCAGCAGCACAGCCAACCGCCCACAACGCCACTACATGCAAGGGGAAATTAACTAAAGAGAAAGTAAAACGGGATTCTAAGTATGGTACGCCTACTTTACAAATAAAAAAGTAGATCTACCTTAGAAAAAGAAAAATATAGACCACAATGAGAAAGAAGAAAGAGTGAGTGAGTTGTTTTCAACCGTTCATGTCATTGTTTGTTTATGTTGGGCCACTCCCGGAAGGACTGCAATACCGGGCCGACCCGTGGCGAGAGCAGAGCAAGCCCTGGGCATCTCGCCTATGTCCAAAAATCAGTTTAATATCGTAGTGACCACATGGGTCACGTATCAGATATTAAGCTGATAAGAACAGATACTACACTTTGATCTTAGCCAAAAGGCCGAGAAGCGATAACTTGTAAACGTCTCTCGCTTTTGAACGGCACTGCAGACAAATAAATTCATTAAAGGTGAATAAAGCTCACCCTGTCAAGTCTTAGATCACGCAACTTTCTATTACGACAAAACCAGCCACACATAAACTCTATTGGGAGCAAAAATAAACACATAACGCAGACAATTGTGCTCAGCAACTCCACAAAAACACACCTTCTTGTTTCTACGGCCAGAAGAACGGACGATTTGACTTTTATACCATTCCGGGAGGGGGCTGCAGTGAGGGTTTTCGCTGACGAGTTGCGTCCCTTGTCAGCGGCAGCGACCCCGCGAAGGCATCGTTGATGATTTAAGCCTTCTACTACAACACACAGTTTTTATTGCAACCGGCAGCACATTCTGAACTTTACTTGTCAGCTTAAAACCGCGAGATAAGAAGGTATTTTTCTGTGTCATTGTATTCAGCAATGTTTAACAAGTCAGTATTTTGTAGTCCTTGCCTTGTAGCTGCGCATGTGGTGTGAAGTTCATGAGTTGGATGTTTGCAGAATGGTCAAAGGGACATAATCAATTAAAATGTATATTATTTACAATGGAATATGTTGTTTGTAACGCCCCTTTGACCATTCTCAGAAGCGGTGTTCGCTCGCATCATGTGTGAATTTAAACTAATAATATACAATTATTGTACAGTACATGTATTATTATATATCAATACAAGTACATGTACAAATGTTTTTACTGTTATCAAATCTAAGTTGGATTCCTTCGAGAAGAAATACTAGGGCTTCCATTACATTCAGTAATAAGACCATTTTCAAACAACATCATTGCCTTTTTTTCCATTACCGAGATGTTGTCGAAATGGTAGACTAAGCCTAATAGTAGTTGTTGGGCTTTTTAAGCTAAGCTTAAGCAACAAGCAACACGAAAAACAATCATAACTCAGGTGGAAGAGAAAAATAAAGCTGTATTTAAAAGAAACGTTGAACGAAATATCTCTGTGGAGGCACAACGCTAAACACCAACACTCACACATTGATCATACATGCATAACGTGCTTCATTGCAATTGAGCCTATCTGCCATTTCTGGTGATCTCATTGTGGAGTAAGAAGAACGACAATGTAAAAACAATGAAATAGAACCACCTACTATCAGCAGCACAGCCAACCGCCCACAACGCCACTACATGCAAGGGGGAAATTAACTAAAGAAAGTAAAACGGGATTCTAAGTATGGAACAAATAAAAAAAGTAGATCTGCCTTAAAAAGGAGAAAATATAGATCACAATGAGAAAGAAGAAAGAGTGAGTGAGTTGTTTTCAACCGTTCATGTCATTGTTTGTTTATGTTGGGCCACTCCCGGAAGGACTGCAATACCGGGCCGACCCGTGGCGAGAGCAGAGCAAGCCCTGGGCATCTCGCCTATGTCCAAAAATCAGTTTAATATCGTAGTGACCACATGGGTCACGTATCAGATATTAAGCTGATAAGAACAGATACTACACTTTGATCTTAGCCAAAAGGCCGAGAAGCGATAACTTGTAAATATCTCTCGCTTTTGAACGGCACTGCAGACAAATAAATTCATTAAAGGTGAATAAAACTCACCCTGTCAAGTCTAGATCACGCAACTTTCTCTTACGGCTGAGCCAGCCACAAGAGTGTGTACATCAAAGCAAAAATGCAGGCATGAAGCAGAAAAATGTACCCATCAACCCCACACGTATTTATCTGCGAGTCCAATCGCGGAGTTTAGAAGCGATGTGTTGACCGTCGTAGCGTTCTGGCAGGGGACTGCAACGGGGCCGCGGTTGGCGGGTTGTGTCCCTTTGCGGCTAGGTCTAGGCTCCTAACCCAGGCGCCTTGCTTCTAACAGCGGGGCAGACACGTTGGCATCAATGACTCCAGCGAGAACCTGGGCCACCAGCTAGGTTCGTTTAGTTGTAATTTTTGCCCACACACACGCACTGCATTCCACCTCTCACCTAGCTGCAATAATTTATTACGGTACTGTATTTTCATTTTGACGCTCTCTTCGCCCACTCACAGGATCTTTATATATTAAGTATTTCATTTATTGAATTCTTTTTTGTTACATGCAGTGGCATAATCGTTGACTATAAATACTATAACAGTTCCTAGTCTTCAAAAGTATTTAATTTATTGAATTCTTTTTGTAACGTGCAGTAGCATAACCCTTTTTTCGATTGTTGAATTTTTTTAAAGATTGAAAGTGATAGTGAAGTCATATGGCGACTGAGAGAGAAAAAGGACTTTGTGGATTTATTATTTATTCTATTATAAAGAAAGAAAAAAGAAAAGAAACAGAACTTTGTGGCTTAAGCAATGGATGCTTCAGCGTGATAGATTTACGCACACAAAATTGCTCAACGAACTTCGTCTCTCTACCCAAGTTAATGTAATGACACAAGACAATATGAAAGCCCCATAGGAACAAAGACGAGACAAACACAAGGAATAGACAGAAAAAAATCCAGGCCACCATGGGGATCGAACCCGCGACCTCTGTGTCGGCACCCATCGCCTCGCCATGAAAAAGAAAGCGTGCTACCAATCGAGCTAACTACGCTCCCTGCCTCACTGCTTGTAACTCTCTACCCAAGTGACTTCCACAACTACCTAAGAATGGATGAAGACACATGGAACTTCTGTCGCTCATTGCACCCATTATTACAAAGGAGAACACAGTGATGAGAAAGGCCAATTTTTCCTCATGAACGCCTCACAGCTACTTTGAGGTTTCTTGCCACAAAAATGAACTACGTCACCAACACCTGACACATCAATTACCCGTGTCAGTCGTGTCAAACCGCCAATGGAACTTTGGTGATGGCGGCGGTCCGACCTCCCCCCCCCCTTTTTTCTTCCCCATACCAGATTAAAGATTTATTTAGTTGACAAAAACATATTTTCCAATTTCAACAATTTTTTCAAGTAGACACATGGTTGTTGGTATCACACTCATAGTAAATTTGACGCTGATTAAAAATCTGAAGTAATAAAAAAGCAAAAAACAAAATTTTTGTCCACTTTTTTCTCCGCCACTGCTTCTGACGAAGGCGACAAAATTAGCAGCATCCAGAAAACCCGGCCTCACGCCTGCACCCTGGTGATTTACAAAATTGTGCCCACACGCTGGGAATTTCGTCCGTTTTGCAAATTGTATGTTCGAACCTGGGTCGAGGACCCAACGCGTATAATGTGGGCCTGCAGGCCACGATCGGGATTGTTTTCGGCTTGAGTCGGGGCGTCCTATAGTATTCTAGTTTGTCCATTAACTAGTAAATTTAATTACATGTATTGTGTAAAAAGTTTTCCCACGAATACAGCGAACACAATGTGCACTGTAAGAATTTGATCCATATACACAATGTGAAAACAAATCACCAATCCACAACTTGTAACCTTCGAAATTACCTGCTGGGGCATACGAAATTGCGCATATATAATATCGCCTCCACGTGAGTTGTTTTAACAATTCAAACTGCAAGGCGGTCAATGTTTGATAGGCATTGATAAAAAAAACATGTAAACCTGCTAACATGCTGGTCTCTGCAGTTTAACAGCGTATAAATCTAGATTAAAGAAGGCAATTTAATAATCCTCAGTTTTTATTATTTTGATCACGCACAAAAAAAAAGTTGCCTTTTGTTTGAGAAGATGTAGGCTAATCTAGATCTAGAATCTAAATCTAGACTAGATATAGATCTAAATCTAGACTAGATATAGATCTAAATCTAGATTAGATCTAGATTACTTTTTTTTTAAAGAAAGAAGTGATAAGTCCAGTCCTCCCACTTGTTGGATCTTCTCCCCCCTTTTTTCGGGTGGTCTCATCACCACACCTTACCCCCTCCACACACACACATATATCTACACACAGAGAGTAGATCTAGAATCTAGATCTAGATCTTACACTTCAAATCGCAACGATCATCCTCCGCCCTCATCTCTCTGGTATTAGATCTAGATCTACATGTAGGCCTACTGGTAAATGAAGGTAATGACATAAGATAATATAAAAGCTCCATAAGAATAAAGATGAGTCAAATACAAGGGATAGACCGAAAAGAAATCCTGGCCACCATGGGATCGAACCCGCGACCTCTGCGTCGGCACCCATTGCCTCGGCATGAAAAGAAAGCATGCTACCAACCGAGCTAACTACGCTCCCTACTTGCCTCACTATCTACTGGTAACTGGTAGCCTAGCCCATCAATCGCAGTTATCTCACTCTCGGTCATTCTGTCTACGACCATCACTTTTCCTGGCTACATTATATGACTTATTACAAGACCATTCGCAGGACAAAGTTAAAGTATAGGCCTTAGACGTTACTTTCATTTCGGCCTTAGTTTCAACATTTCTTTTATTACATCAAGTGTTTTGATCTTATTTATAAATTGTTAGTGATAATTAACGTATTAATTCCAAGCAATCTTCGACTCTTCTTATTATTTATTGTGATATTTCATGCTTTAGATGTAGATTCTAGATTAGATCTTAGATTCTAGATAATCAACCCCACAAGAATAAGAAATAGATCTAGAAGAAAAAGAAGAATGAATAAGAACAAGAAGTAAAACAAGAAGAACGAAAACAATATTAGAACAAAAAGAAGAAAAGAAGACCACTTCGCCCCCTCAAACCAATATAAAATATATTTAGATTAATCTAGATCTAGATCTATGCGTGAGAAAACAAGATAACAAAATGTCAAACTTACCTTTATTGCAGTGTAGTGATGTGACAAGCAGATCCATGGTATTATCTCTTCAATGGTCCATGTTTAGGTGTGCCTCATTCATTCAAACAAACGACGTCAATGAGAAAGAAAGAAAAAAACACACTTGCACATTAAATCTAGCACATCCACCGAAATCTGAAACTGTAAATTGAGTGATGCCGTTTGAAAACGCTCGTGGTGATACCCTAGGCGCGGCGGACGATGACACGGCTATGCAGATCCGACGCTTTCACTACACAATTTAATTGACTTCAGTGACTAGCCTACAACTACTCATCACAGTCACAGCGAGAGTGCGGTAAGAGAGCCTATAACAAGGTGCGAGCGATGCTCTCTTCTTCTTAGCCTATAAGCGTGGGGTCCATTACGAAGGCCGAGGAGGGGAAGTTATACAAGTCCCCCCCCAAACCCCCTCTCTTCTTTGACCCACACGGTGAACAGCGGCAGGCGTCGGGAGTCGGGACATTCAAGGCATTCGATGTAAAGTTGAGGATGGTAGGATGGTAATGTAACCACCGCATGGGGAAAGGTGTGAAAGAGGGGGAGCGGCAGGGGTACGGGCGGGAAGTAGAACCGGAAAGAGACAATAAATTGTCAGGCTTCATGAAGCGACAGACACTGAGACAGTCAGAGATGTAAGAACTGAGGAGAAGGGAATAGTTGATGAGGGTGGGTGAGGAGCGAGTAGCAGCTAGGCATAACAACAAGGCCTTATTGGCTATTCTTCGCAATCACGCTTTCTAGACAGCAAAAATACTGTAGTTGGCGTTGTTGTTATTATACAGGCCCCTAATGTATCTTCTACATCTGAGGATTAGAAATACAGACGGTGAGACAGACAGACAGAGTTTTTTTTTTTACATATTCGATTTGATTTAGATCTCTACCCACATCCACAACTCAGAGGATCACGGGGTTTTTGTTAGGATTTTTTAATTTTGTCTGGACTGCCCTGTATAGATCTAGTCTACATCCTAGTGATCTTTAACGTGCACAGTGCTGTTACGTACACGGGACCTCATTTTTATCGACCTCCGATGGGACTAGAAGTCAATCCACCTACCTGGACCAGGACGGAAGCTTTGCTCGAAAAAAACTCGAGAAAATTTGTCAACCGTCGGCGCCTGGCGAACCCACTGCCTTTTGGTTGAGAGGCCGACACCTTGCCTCCTGGACTACCGAGCAAAACAGACAGACAGAGACAACGAGAGAGACAGAGACATATTATATAAGATAAGATACAACTTTATTGTTCAAAAGTGGCATATTGTTTTAATGTTACAAGACCTTCAACACAAAATGAAATACAACACACTTTCACTAGTATAAATAGCTTATTCTTCACCCATTTAAGCATTACGAGATTAAAATATGTATAACATGACAACAAAAGAATCAACATCTTTTTTAATATACATGTAAACGTAGTCATGGCAGTGAATAATAGTCAAAAGAGCGGTGATGATAATGAAACCATTGATGGTAGTGATAATGATTTTACGGATGATGGTAAGAAATTAAGAATGTTCTTTTTATCTTTCTCCATATTATATATAGAGAGATAAACAGACACAGTGAGAAAAACAGAGGAGAGAGAGAGAGAGAGAGAGAGAGAGAGAGAGAGAGAGAGAGAGAGAGAGAGAGAGACAGAGACAGAGACAGACAGGCAGACAGACAGACAGACAGACAAGACAAGCAGAGAGACAGACAAGCAGAGACAGACAGACAGAGAGGATGTGGGAAAAGGAAAGTTTGATTTGATTTGATGTATCCACAACAAAGATGATCTCGAGGTTTTTGGTATTATTATCAATTTTACCCAAACTGCCCCTGTAAACAGCCAAGAGATCTTTAACGTACACAGAGTGTCGTTATCCGCACACGGATCTCCTTTTATCGTCCGTCTCCGATTGGACTTGGTGTTGATCCACCTAACTGGACCGGGGGATCAAGATCTTGCCTGAGAGAAATCGAGAAAATGTTTTCAATCGTGGGTTCGAGCCCACTACCTTTTGATTGATAGGCCGACACCTTGCCTCTGGAGTATCGTGTCCCTAGAGGAACGGAAAGGCAGACACAACATGCAAGCAGAGACAAACAAACAGAAAATGGGTGGGGAAGTTGAGAGAGAGAGAGAGAGAGAGAGAGAGAGAGAGAGAGAGAGAGAGAGAGAGAGAGAGAGAGAGAGAGAGAGAGAGAGAGAGAGAGAGAGAGAGAGAGAGAGAGTGAGAGGATTATTTGGATTTGACTGATATTTAATTGTTTTAGAAGCCCGATTTTCACTTCCTGCCTCACGATATTTCAAAGGGGAAAGCCGCCTCTCCCAATAGTGCATCGGAGTCTGCGGCAGACAGGTCGACCTGCTGCCAGAAAATCAAACACGCTTAGTTGTTTGGTTGGCCCGTTTGGATGGCCCACCGGGCTGCTGGATCAAAACGAGTTTCCATCCACACCTGGATTTCTGCCCGTCAGTTTGGAGGTTCGTTCCAAACTATCGTACGGCTCATTATGCGCGACGCGATGTTAAGTCGCGGGCGATAGACACTTGAGATCAGTCGCGTGGCATGTCTCCTTATGATGAGCGAATATTCGCTAGCAATTATCTAGTTTCAGGCGGAGTTTCAGGCGATGTCTCTCAGTCGCGTGGCATGTCTCCTTATGATGAGCGAATATTCGCTAGCAATTATCTAGTTTCAGGCGATGTCTCTCAGTCGCGTGGCATGTCTCCTTATGATGAGCGAATATTCGCTAGCAATTATCTAGTTTCAGGCGATGTCTCTCAGTCGCGTGGCATGTCTCCTTATTATGAGCGAATATTCGCTAGCAATTATCTAGTTTCAGGCGATGTCTCTCAGTCGCGTGGCATGTCTCCTTATGATGAGCGAATATTCGCTAGCAATTATCTAGATCTAGTTTCAGGCGATGTCTCTCAGTCGGGAGGGGCAAAAGTGTCTCCTTATGCACGAGCAACTTTTCGTCGCGTCTGAAAGACTGGCGATGGCAAGCGACAGAAATGATTGAGAAGGGCAGTGTATTAATTTAGTATCAAGATGGATACGGCAAAGCTCTCTTCTATGTGTACATGTTCATGTCCAGTAGTGTTGCTATTCTCACTGCCTACAATAAATTGAAAACAACACGTCATAGATAGGTCAATTGCCTACGTGAGATGTATCGAAACGACAAGAATATGGAGCTTTTCACCATTTCTTTTTCAACACTCTTCTAAACATTATTAATATAATCCCCGTCTCTGTGTTTTTTTCATTTGTGAGTTATATATGGCACTGTCAGGCTCTCCACGAACGAGTTCAATTAAACGTTTAATTTTACTTGTTGGTACTTCCGCCATGTTTCAAAATGGGCCTTCCCAGCACTACACACAACACACTCGGGCCATGCGTACCATGCAAGAAAACTTTGACCAATGGTTATGCTTTAAATCAGTCACACCTCCAGTCGGTCGCGAACGATTGGTTCCCCGATCGTCACATGACTCCATTGCAGGCGATGGTCGCGGCGACTTGATGTCGCGCCACGCATAAGGAGACAGCTTCTTTTTATAAATCTCCCTGGTTTTGGTTTTGGCGCGAAATTACTCGCGCGCGGCTTTTACGTCGCATCGCACATAAGGAGACGTAGCCTTAGGGTCCAGACGGAGTAGATCCTCACTCACGATCCACACTACGTGACTTCCAACTTTATGTGGTTTCTACCGTGACACGGATGAGATGTGAAGTTTCCAGCAGAGTGGATTCACGAGCTCTTCTCATACATACAGTGTGCACTTCGCGTAGACGGATTATCTTTTTTTTCCATTCAAAAATGTCGTCCGTGTTGTGTTTACGACTCCTGATGCTATATTGGCTGAAGACAAAAGATTTGGAGTGAGAATACCACCACCTTCTTGAAGAAGTGCTGAGGGACCCAAATAAATGTCTCTCTTACTTATATTTATATACGAATGAAGCCAGCAACTTTTCGTCTCTTGTTGGAGATGATGTCACCCATTATCGAGAAGCTTGTCGCTTTTGAACTGCAGAAATCAACGCTTGGTCCATGGTGTCAGTGTCAGAGGATTTTATGACAGCAACAGTTTTTATCGCACACAGTCTCCTCTATACACCTACTGTTGTACAGTCGGTGCGCACAGCTTTGCACTGTCTTTGCACTGTCTTTGCACAGCTTTGCACTGTCTTTGCACAGCTTTGCACTGTTTTTGCACTGTCTTTGCACAGCTTTGGACTGTCTTTGCACTGTCTTCGCATTGTCTTTGCAATTGTCGCGCCATTCCTTGCGAGGTGTGTTCGTATCAAGGACATTGAATCCGTCGGAAAAATGGGTGACAAAATAACCCGTTGAATATAAAACAAAAATATTAGCGTTTTATATTGTTCTGTGTGTATTTTCCCCGAAAATTACACACAAATGATTACAGAATTAATGAATGTGAAAGAAAAAAATACACCTGTGAATAAAAAGCGCCGCCCTTCACCCCTATCTTCATCCTGCACGGAATAACTGAGGACGAGATTTTAGTGTAACAGTAAAACCAAATCACATTCCTTCTGTGTGTGGAAAGGAGATTACAATGTGAACCTTCAAACCGTTGTTTGTAGGATCCACTCCCCTCGTTTACAATTACAATGATTTCATAGATTTTTTGTAACATCCGCGAGGAAGTAGTGTAAAGTTGT
>JAXRKP010000604.1:32500-52500 GCA_037039925.1 Doris montereyensis | reverse complement strand
AGAGAGAGAGAGAGAGAGAGAGAGAGAGAGAGAGAGAGAGAGAGAGAGAGAGAGGAGAGAGAGAGAGACTAGGTATCGATCCACTTATTTGGACCGTGGTCTGGCGCGGAATGGTGTCAGGAAAACAAAATTCAACTGTTGTGTGCTCGAACCCACTACCTTGCCTCTGAATTACCGAGCCCCATCCATTGATAAATAGTGCCATACTTTTAAATACATTTTTGATAAATAATAAATGATTTGAATCTTGAAATATTTCATGTTGTATCATTAATTTTAAGATTATTAATATTATTATGCTATGATTTCTCAACATGTGTGTCAGGGCATTCAAAATCAGGTCATTTGACCTAATCTTGAGCCTTTACTCTTCTACCTTGTAATTTGTAAATATATACATGTATATTAAAAAGTCGGTATGAGTGAGTAATAGTAAGGTTTGCGTGCTTAGTGTGACAGAGGAAGGTGTGCTTAGTGTGACATAGGAAGGTGTGCTTAGTGTGACATAGGAAGGTGTGCTTAGTGTGACATAGGACGGTGTGCTTAGTGTGACATAGATAGTGCTTAGTGTGACATAGGAAGGTGTGCTTAGTGTGAACATAGGACGGTGTGCTTAGTGTGACATAGGACGGTGTGCTTAGTGTGACAGGTGTGCTTAGTGTGACATAGGACGGTGTGCTTAGTGTGACATAGGACGGTGTGCTTAGTGTGACAGGACGGTGTGCTTAGTGTGACAGAGGAAGGTGTGCTTAGTGTGACATAGGACGGTGTGCTTAGTGTGACATAGGACGGTGTGCTTAGTGTGACATAGGAAGGTGTGCTTAGTGTGACAGAGGACGGTGTGCTTAGTGTGACATAGGACGGTGTGCTTAGTGTGACATAGGACGGTGTGCTTAGTGTGACATAGGAAGGTGTGCTTAGTGTGACATAGGAAGGTGTGCTTAGTGTGACATAGGAGGTGTGCTTAGTGTGACATAGGACGGTGTGCTTAGTGTGACATAGGAAGGTGTGCTTAGTGTGACATAGGGTGTGCTTAGTGCGACATAGGACGGTGTGCTTAGTGTGACATAGACAGAGGTGTGCTTAGTGTGACATATGAAGGTGTGCTTAGTGTGACAGAGGAAGGTGTGCTTAGTGTGACATAGGAAGGTGTGCTTAGTGTGACAGAGGAAGGTGTGCTTAGTGTGACAGAGGAAGGCATGCTTAGTGTGACATAGGAAGGTGTGCTTAGTGTGACATAGGACGGTGTGCTTAGTGTGACATAGGACGTGTGCTTAGTGTGACATAGGAAGGTGTGCTTAGTGTGACATAGGACGGTGTGCTTAGTGTGACATAGGACGGTGTGCTTAGTGTGACATAGGACGGAAGGTGTGACATAGGGTAGTGTAGTGTGACATAGGACGGTGTGCTTAGTGTGACATAGGACGGCATGCTTAGTGTGACATAGGACGGTGTGCTTAGTGTGACATAGGAAGGTGTGCTTAGTGTGACATAGGACGGCATGCTTAGTGTGACATAGGACGGTGTGCTTAGTGTGACATAGGAATGTGTGCTTAGTGTGACAGAGGTGTGCTTAGTGTGACAGAGGAAGGCATGCTTAGTGTGACATAGGACGGTGTGCTTAGTGTGACATAGGAAGGTGTGCTTAGTGTGACATAGGAATGTGTGCTTAGTGTGACATAGGAAGGTGTGCTTAGTGTGACATAGGAAGGTGTGCTTAGTGTGACATAGGACGGTGTGCTTAGTGTGACATAGGACGGTGTGCTTAGTGTGACAGAGGAATGTGTGCTTAGTGTGACATAGGAAGGTGTGCTTAGTGTGACATAGGAGGTGTGTGTGTGACATAGGAAGGTGTGCTTAGTGTGACATAGGAAGCGTGCTTAGTGTGACAGGGAAGGCGTGCTTAGTGTGACATAGGAAGGTGTGCTTAGTGTGACATAGGAAGGTGTGCTTAGTGTGACATAGGACAGGGAAGGTGTGCTTAGTGTGACATAGGATTAGTGTGTGCTTAGTGTGACATAGGAAGGTGTGCTTAGTGTGACATAGGAAGGCGTGCTTAGTGTGACATAGGAAGGTGTGCTTAGTGTGACATTAGTGTGACATAGGACGGTGTGCTTAGTGTGACATAGGACGGTGTGCTTAGTGTGACATAGGACGGTGTGCTTAGTGTGACATAGGACAGTGTGACAGAGGACGGTGTGCTTAGTGTGACAGAGGACGGTGTGCTTATTGTGACAGAGGACGGCGTGAGTGTGACAGAGAAATGACAGAGGAAGGTGTGCTTATACTAAGCGCCCCTGAAAGTAGTACATGTAATTATAAAGTGTGTTGTGGAATTCAATTTCCCCTGATTGGGACTCAATTCTTAATTGTCACATGACGAGAGTGAGTGTGCTGCAAGACGAGAAAGAGGGAGAGATAGACAGACAGAGAGACAGAGAGAGAGAGAGAGAGAGAGAGAGAGAGAGAGAGAGAGAGTTAGAGTTATAATGTTTTAGAGCCCGACAACTTGCTCTTTTTCCCCCGACACAGCCTGGTTCAAACAAGATGGGAGTAAAATGTTTCAACAACCCTAGTTGTGGCTCGCAGAATACTAAATTGGGTTCCAGTGTCATTTCACATTTTTAAAATTTCTTTCTTTCTAAGAAGCATGCCCGTACAACTGATTTATGATTATGAATACTCTTTTTATCACATTGCTTTTTCCCCAATGATGAAACTATTATTATTATACAGCCTGGTTCAAACAAGATGGAGTACCCCCCCGACCCCCTTTCCATATTTATTGACCGGTAATGATGGAATGAGTAACAATAACCAATAAATATAAAAAAGTTTCATGGATCGCAGACAAAACAATCTTTTCCCAACCAATTAAAATACTATTTGACCCAAGACTTTATCCGCTAAGACTAAGAACCTAAATCAGGCCATTTGTCTCCTGTGAAATTGGTGGTCACATTTCCTGAGATTAAAGCGGTCAAAATTTGAGATGCAGTTTCATACAGATAACCAATGAAGGGATTAGAAAAGAAATTTACACATCCCTGTAATATAAGTTACTAGTATAAACAACAAAAAAGCGGTTGATTTATTGATAATAGTATAATAGTTTAAATAAATCACATTGGAATTTTTTTCCCGTTGATTTTCTTGTTTCAATGATGAAACTGTATGAAACTATTATTATGTATATTTATATGTAATACTGTACTATGAGATTCAAAGTTGATTTTCTTGTTTCACAACAACAAAACACCCAAACTTGTCATTCACTTGCATTTTGCTTTGTCCTTGGAGATTCCAGAGGCAAAAAGTCAGCCCCCAAAACCAGGTTGTGTTCAAAATTCAAGCTGAGATTATCCCGGTTTCTTTAGTGTGAAGTGGAACAGGTGATAATAAGAGATGATAATAATAATAATACTCAGCCTCTGTACAGGACTCTTTAGTCTATTGCTGCATTTTATTTTAATCCAATATGGTACATGAACCCACTTGCACCTGGGTCGAGAGACACAGTCTGATCATGTCATCATGGGTGCCACCACCCGAGGTCACTGAAACCTGAACTTTAAATTTTCAATTTTGCGAAACCTGAAAATGCACCTATTGTACAATGTAAAAGAAGAAAAAAAAAAGATTTCGACTATTTGAGAACATCGCCAAACCGGAGATTTTTTTTTACAGAATCTGTCAAAACGGAATTCCGGTTTGAACCAGAATAGCGGCACCAGCGCATGCCATGCATATTTATTTATTGTTACGTGTCTTTCACTAGGAACTCAACGTCCTCGGACCTCGCACCCAGGAATTTACAACCCCAACCCAGTCCACCGATGACACAACCGTTATCCCATGACGGTAGTGGTGGTAGCATTAAATTAAGTACATTTTAGGACTTGCTGTAGATAGCACACGACTATGCATTGGATTGGTCTAGAAATGTATTTCAAGAAAAGTATTATTACATTACATGGTGTTGTGTGAATAAGTAAACCTTTTTTTTTTATTTATAGTAATAGTAATAGTATTATTATTGAAATAAGCCCATTTCATTGTTGATAAATCAGAAATACAGATAACCCTTGTATGGTGTTTTCACATAAACATTGTATACATACGTACAATTGCAGTTGGTACAAAAAAAAGAGTGGAGGTTTGGGGGGATATAATTATAAAGATAAAGTATCGACTACATCATTTATCCCCTGCAGGCCATTTCATCCAAAGTCATCAACTCCCTTGGGAGCACACAGTACAGCAGTCTGTTTGGCAGAGTACTCATTCACATCTGAGTCGAGTGAAGAAAGCAGAGTGAAGCATCTCTCCTAAGACTAAGAATACACGCACATCGTCGTGAAAAGACGCCTGGGCCAGCCAAGGGGTTTTCGACTAACTACTAACCAGTGTTGAGCGTTGTTGTGATTACAAACTCACAACACTACAGTTTCGCTACAACAACGCAATGTGCGGGAAGAGTCCTGGATAAAACTACCAATTACCAAAGCAAGATGTTTCAACATAAATCCAGAATCTCACCGAGTCCTCTTTTCTCAGTAACAGTAACATTCTAAAATTAAGCAGTTCCATTTCAATTTCATCATCCGATCCAATCGGGCTTCGTCTGTCACAAAGAAATTTTTAGTACAACGCTCATTTTTTGTGTCATGTGTATTGTCATCTAACAACTGGCTCAGGTGGGAGAGTGTTTGACGACATAATTACCCTTTCATCCAACCCTGATACATGTAGTAACATATAATTTGGACTCAGCATTAAAAATTACATCAGAAATTTCACGAGTGCTTGAGCTTGTGTTCTTGCCTCGCATTCGTTTAGCTTGTCACTTGAAATTTCACATGAGCGATGATGGAGGAATCCCACTTAGATTGAGCAAAGTTCTTCACAGAGCCGGACCTCATGTCATCCCGCATTCTATAGCGGCAAACCGAACAGGTGATAATAATCACGTCCTGGACAGGACACAGGTGTTACGTCAAACTAGCGCTTGCACATACTCATTTGCACCTGGGTCGAGTGGTGAAAATGTGTTTTAAGTGTCTATCCCAAGGATCACAATATTGAACCTAGCTTTGCCAGGATTCAAACCCGGGATCTTACGATCCCCAAGTCCAGCAACGTAACAACTCAGCCGCTGACGCCAAACACTCAAGTTGAGCCATGACTCACTCAAACTATCTGTGTTGCTATGATTCATCATGCCTGACCGTTTCCCATCTTATTATGTGATATTTTATAATATAATACATTATTAATTCCTTCTGATGTGGTAGTCTTTTATGAAAAATCATCTTATGTTATTGTTATTATAATACAAAGAAATTTATAGTTTATCAGAGAGATTTACTATGCAAATCAATTGAAACATTGCCTTCTTTTGGACAATTAAGATTTACTATCATCATTAATAGACAGATAGATAGATAGATAGAGAGAGAGAGAGAGAGAAAAGAATGCACTTAAATGGGACGGACAAAAAAGAGAATCTGATAAAAAACGCAACTCAGAAACCAAATGAGGGGTAGAACACCATGCCAGCATTTAATTGTGGTATTCAGATGAGAGAGCCAATGATTTAAAAACAAACGCGGATGAAGAAATACAACAGATGAATATGAGAGATAGGAAAGGACAGAGGACACAATTCAATTCTGTTCCATATCGTGGACATCTTGTTCCATAACAACCTCGACCATCTGTTTCCTTTGCTTGAGACCCGCTGGAAAAAGAAAGAAGAAAAAGAGAGAAAAGGAACATATTAAATCGTAATAAGTGTTTGCAACATGTCGAAAAAATTAAATGAAATGAATCATGGAACAGCGTGTAATATGTTAAATGTTATGGAACAAAATCTAACTCACTTGCGACTAAGCTACCAATTATAATCAATATCACAGCTGCCCCCAAAACAAAAAACCCCTCCAGATTCTGATATCGCCAAAGTATCCTTACTTGCACGACTGCCCGTAATATTACAGAAAATGCTGATGATTTCATTTGAATTGACCCCATATAAGGCGGGGTAAAAAAAAAGGAAGAAAGTCTACCTATCGCTGGCCTCACTGGCGAAGTGCGATGATAATTTATCTGCAAACTCTGGACTTTCACCTCAATCTCTCTGAGTCGCTGCTGCTGCCTAATGTTTATACAGAGTCGTCTCCAAGTCCCAACTTTATCAGATACAGTAGTCGCTGGATAAAAGCACACGGCTACGTCTGCTGACCAAATCTTTGCTATATATATATAATAAAAGTGTTCTCATAAACACACTGTATGCATAAAAGCACGCCTTTTCCTGCACCCAAAGACCCAAAGGGTGAGAATCGTGGAATTTGCTATCTCTTCATTATAAAGCTCAGTCCCTTGAACCCAGAAACCACTGAATCGAATACGTGTGATATGATCAAGTACAACTGTTAGTATTAGATCGAAGCAGTACTCGATGCTGACGGCACACTGGCTCTTTATTGTAATCATCGGAAATCTAGAAATTAGATCTAGTAACACTAACAAGTTTCCTCAATCACAAGCAAACAATCTTTTTCAAATAAATTCAAATAATGTATATATGATCCAATAGTTCATTAGCTAAAAACCTAAAGCAAACTAATTGAATCTGAAACCTGCATGTGAAATATGGTGATTGCTGGCCTTTCTGTCTAAGTGCAATTGATAGTATTGCAAACTCAGAATGGCATTTCTGGACTTCAACTCTGCCGTTGATTTAGGGTTAAGTTTAAAAAAACATACTTCAGACAACACACACACATACTTTTCAAATACAGATGCACGGACTAAAAACCACCCCAACACAAATCCAATATCAAATGTGTTATTTTACGTACTGGTTGACAACTTTGCAATATCATCATTATTATTAAATATACATACCAGCTGGTGACTTGATAAGATGTATGTTCGTCTCCACCTCTTTTTCTGTCCGCTTCTTTGCGCAGTTCTTTGCCCCTTTTCAATCTGAGCAAAAAAATAAATCAAATCAAACCCATACATTTGAAATGAAAAAGTAAGTAAGCAGGGAAAAATGAGAGCCCTGAAAAATTATGATATTGTTACGTTGATAAAAAAAAAAGATAAAGATGGATCTATAAACACCCATAGACCGAAGGGTAGAATGGGAACTGATAAAGAAAGAAAGAAAGAAAGAAAGAAAGGATTTATAGACATTATCAATGCACAAGTACAGGCTCACCAACTGTACATCATTTATCCCCCCAGCAGACCATTTCATTCCAAACCCTCTCCTGATGACAATGGAGAGATAGATAAATACACACCAACTCACTACCGGTACATGAATAAGAGTAAGCATACAACTTATATTTTATATCTGCTCAAAAGAAGCAGCCAATTTTAAGTCTTGAAATTTTTTATATAATTAAAAACAAAATCGTTTTATTGTATGTAAAATCCTTTATTATTATTACACAGCTTTACTTGAACTGTTCATGATAAAACTACACAGACTGACAAATCAAATACTGATGCCTATTTGTTCAGAAAAACACAAGGAGAAAAACATTACCTGTTGGCTATAAAATGACTCTGTCTTCTGTTTTTAATCTCCTCTATTCTTTTCATGGCTTTTACTGTGGAGAAAAAACAGAAAAAAACCTCTTTCATTACTTGATAGTACAATGGTTGCTGGGTAAATTGACGTAATCACACAACTACGAGTATACTGACCGGAATTTTACTATATAAATTTCTTTTTTTAGAGTATGTAGAGACGTATTAACATGTACATAAAGGCACCCTTTTCAAATGAGTCTGATGATGGTAGTAGGTAGTCCAAACCGAAATCTCAAGTGTAAGCAATGGAAAAAAACAATGTATAATGGTATAGATGGTATACAATGGTATAGATAGAAGCATGAGACTACTGATATATATATATATATATAATATATATATATATAACATAACATATATATATATAACATAACATATATATATTTATATCCCAATCCCATTAATTTGCAATTGTGTCATGAAAAAACAGACAAACCCATTGCTTCATTGCAAATCTTCACCTGTGTTTTGCCAGAGTTCCTTGCTGTATTTGACGGGCTGGTTTCTTCTTTTCTCAAACTCTAAAGATGGATCTACAGTCAATTCCTTCCCTGCTGCTTTCCTGAAAGCCTTCGTCCATTTCGCCTTTCGGGATTGCGTTTCTTCTGGAAAGCTCTGTGACATTTTGACCGGCAGAATTTGAAGATCTGTGTTCATAAAAAAAAAAAAAATGCTCCAGGTTTTAAGATGCAGGATGAAACACAAGTCATAACATACATTCAAACCTGGCTATACCACAATTTATTCACATTTGTACAGATCAGACTGTAAACACAAACAATGAAATATTAAACTGTCATTGCAGTCGGCGTGGGACGCCTCCAGTAAAGGTTCCTGATTAGGATTATAATATATACCCGGCAAGATCTAGTTGAATAAACAGAAGAGATCTATCACAATCCCTAAAGGCTGAATCATAGGCAGAGCTGCCAAGTTGAGAAGCGAGAGAAAGGGACAGATATAAGGGGGGAAAAGAGGAGGGTAAACCACTAACATTATTTTTGGTCTATAAAGACAAGGGGATGTTTGTAATACAGATTCTTGAATATGAGAGCTTTGGTGTCACTTTGAGACCAAAATCGTGAAATATGTCCTAAAATATTATAATTGCAGGGTGTCCAGCAAAAAGTCAACTGAAAATTTCCTACCTCAACAGAAAACACCCTACCTAGAAAATGAAATACTCTCCCGACGCCAGAAACGGAGAACAGCGCAAATATTTCCAATTTCAATGCATTATTATAAATTGTCAATTCAAACCATGAATGACTTTTTAGCGCATCTCAATGAAATGAAAAGTGATCACACATTTTTTTGATGTTTCACTTTGGATTAATAATATTTCAGCATTTTTCTACTTCTGATAGCTGATAGTAGTGATACATCTAGATCTACCCCTATCATTTCACAAAACATGTGAACAGTGCAAACATGAAACACAAATTATTTTTTATACCTCCTTTAAAGTCGAAAAATAAATCAAACACAAGGGTGACAATATCATACATAGCCTAAACACACAGCCAAATACTTGTAAACCCAGTCTACCGAAAAGAAAAATGAGGTTTGGAAGGCTTTTTCTACAACTTGAACTCTGCCAATTATAAGCCTTCAGCTGTTCTACTTTTAGTCCCCCCCCTACCCAACAGTCTCTCTCTTCCTTTCTTTATCAGTTCCCATTCTACCTTTCGGTGTATGGGTTCAGATGCATGAGATGATCTTTCTCCAGGATGCCCTGTCCTGACATTTTCTGTTTCATTCCAAAAAAGTTAAATTTCTATGCTTCAATGCCTCTTTTATATCTTCTTCTCACTTTCTCCGAGGTCTGCCTTTTGGTCTTTTACCTTGGGCTTTTGCACTATATACTGATTTAGCTATTCTATTGCCATTCATTCTGTTTACATGCCCAAACCACCTCAATTGATTTGTTTCTATCTTAGTTTTCATGCCATCTGCTTTAGTTTGATCTCTTATTGTTGTGTTTCTGATTTTGTCTATTTTAGTTTTCCCTACTACTCTTCTTAGATATTTCATTTCAGCTGCCTGTACTCTACTGTCTAAAGTCCAAGTTTCGTGGCTATAGATGAGAGTAGGACAATACACTGTATTGTATACTGCCATTTTGTTGACAATTCTTGCTTACCTACAAATGCCTTTCTAGATGGAATATATTACACTTGCCTTTTTGATTCTCTGGCTAATTTCTTCTCTTAGTTTTCCCTTTGAGTTCATCATCACTCCTAGGTAATTGCAGCTTTGAACCTGTTCTAAACACTCCCTGCCAAATTTAAGATTTTGTGTATAAGCTTTCCTAGTTGCTAGCATTGTTTTGGTTTTCTTTGCATTTAATCTCATTTCTCTTTTATTTAGTTCATTGTTCATTATGTTGATATTCGACTGGCCAATTTAAATATGTACATTGCCCTGTCTCTCTCCCATTGATATGAACTATACAACAACGTGCGTGATCAGCTTTTAACACACCGGCATTCTTAATCTCGCCATAGTAAAAATCAAATTGAAGAAAGGAGGCTGGGCCGTAGATACGCAGTTCATGGTATTGGTATAGGCGCTAAAACTAAAGAAAATATTGAGAATTTTGTGTCGATATCCGATACTAATTCCCTGAGCAAACTTTACAATTTTAAAGAAGGTATCGGAATCGTTTAGTTTCATTATGAAAGAATCGCTAGACATCAAAGCATGCATGATCGGAAATGAATGACAAAATGATGATTCATCATCCATAAACTTATTCGCATTTTCCTATTTTGGGGTGCTGATAATTATTCATGCCAACTTTGATTTCTCTGATTTTCTCTCATGTTCGTCCCTGACCAAGACATCAATTTCCGACCTGAGTATCAAAAATCCAACATATCACAGGTTTGTAATCCGAAAAAGCAGAGCTTGGTTTTGTGAGGAAGCTTTGATTTCTTGAGAAAATTGCAATTGATATTTTGCCAGACAACATGACTTTATGATGTCACAGGGAAAAACTTCCATTGTTTATTCTCATCCATTAAAATCATGTAACGGTAGACACCCTAAAAGCATGATAGCATCCTACTTCGGTGAGTTCATTTCTATAAATTTTAGAAAATAATAACAAAATTGTGAGCATCCTTCCATTCCTTTCTTGGAAAATGTTGCAAGTGACATTTACTTTTTACATAATAAGAAAAAGTGATAGTAAAAAATGTAGAGAAAAGAGGAAAAGGCCCCTATCGTCACAGTAGTTTGACAGATTTACGGTATGATTTTTCTTTTAGCTTTTACTGATTTAACTAAAAAAAATAAGGTTCCTTCAAGACCGTTACAGCTCAGAGCCAGAGCGTATCTTGGTTCAAATAGCATGAAGCTGAACAGGTGACAATATCCACCTTCTGGCCTGGCCAGGACACTAGTCTGACGCAGGTTCTTACTTCCAAGCTAGTGTTTTTTTTACTTGTATCCATTTGCACTTGGGTAGAGTGGGGAAAATGCATATTTTTTAAGTGTTGTTCCCAAGGAATACAAGGGACATCATGAACCCCAGTTCTGCAGCCTAACCGTTCAGTCACTGGCATCACAATTATGGACTACCTTATCCTAATTGAACCCTAAACCCTTTTTTTTTTACAAGGTTCAATACCATGGAATATGAACTGTCACCATGTGAAACAACATGCGAATTAGTAAAGTTTCCATGATGGTGTTCGGTAATATGCAGTGTAGCCAGGACATATTTTACTGACCCAGCATCTTCGTCATTTGATTAAAAAACTTAGATTGCAGAGATTTCCACCACCAGACATCTATTCTAACAACGCAGAATTAGAAATAGAAGTACTAGAGTGGTGTAATGTCAACACGGCTATGACATCGACCAGTATAGCTGGTCAGTTCTGTTTGATGTGTGTTAAATATCCTCTTTATTTCAATAAAAAAATTTTTTTTCAATAATAAATAAATGTTGTTGTTTATTGTTCCCTACAATAATAAACAAAAATATGTTGTAGCGTTTCTTGACACTAATAAAAGGAAGCAAAGCGGGACAGCCTACCAATGAGCTAGACAGAGGGACAAACGATGTTGTAGACTGTCAATGACACTCCAATTGAATAAATTTAGGGACACTTGGCAGCTCTCTGACCAAAGGTTTATCTAAACCAAAACCAACAACTAATTAGACCAGAGTCAGGGATGGTGATAGTGACAGTGTGCCCGACTAAAGGAGTCTTTATCAAGTTCTCTGGAAGAAGCAGTAGGATGAGAAGTCAAAAGTCAGAGATCTAGATCTAGATCTAGATATCTAGATCTAGAAGCAGAGGTGTTTACAAAAACAAAACCCACACTAGAGTTCAAGCCTCACCTTGCTGTCGTTCCTGACAAAATGCATCCCGTGGCCTGGATAAATTGGTGAGGAACAGAAAAAACACTTTTCAACCCTCATCGTTAGTTCTTATTTTTCGGGTAAAAGGTAAAATTGCTAAAATTAGTTGACATCTATGAGATATTTCACAACAACTGTGTGGTGTCAACCATGTTGGCGGAAGTAAAGGAAGGTAAATTAAAAACACAAGTCGGAAGTGACTGCACTTCTTCAAGAGGTGAAACAACAAAAATATCGACTCTAGCGAATTACGAATGAACGATAAGCCACCGTTGGAATGAATGATATTGATACAGATATGCCATCGAATTTTTAAAGAATATAAATTTGCTTATTTTTACAAATGTACATTGCTATCGATCGTGAGACATCATCGAAATTGAAAGAATACAGTTGTTTGAGGTCTAGAGATTTAGATTTAGATTATAGATCTTACTACTGATCTAGTCTAGATGCACTGATCTAGCTCTACATTTAAATTTGGCAATCCTCTTTGTAGTACTACTACTACCAATAGGCTATAAACCATTCTCTCCTATTTGTAGTACTATTACTACTACAAATAGGCTATAAACCCTTCTCTCCCTATTTGTAGTACTATTACCACAACTGAGGAGTGTTTCTTTATACATTTGCCACTTTTCTTCTTTTGTGCTATTTTAGGATACAAAGTTATTAACACAGAACTAGATCTATGTTCTCGCAGTTAAATAACTTTATTAAAGAATAAAACAAAGTAGAAGATGAAAATGTTTCTCATGAGAGCTGACTTCTTCTCCTAGTTCATTGGTGGAAGTCTTCTTCAACTGTAAACTTGAAGTGTCAAGTAAGGAGATCACTATGGTCGCTACATAACCCCCTCCCAGCGGGATACAGTTCAACTGTAGGAGCGATAGGATATAAAAGCTCAAGTTTATGTCAGCGAAATCTCAAAGGGCGCTGTGGAATTCTGCCAGAGCGAGTTGTCGTACCGGTACTGGAGTTGTCTGTCGATGGGGTAGGCGAAGGCGTCGAAGCTGGCCTGGAGATTGATAAGGGTGATTCTCTCGGACAGGGAACAGGTTTTCTGTCTCTGTGAATAGCTAACTGTGACGAGAGCTGCCTTTAGACGGTCGATTGAGACTCTTTCTGTGCGTCCTTTCACGTCGAGTGTGAAGTACTTGTCGCTCTTATTTAAAACACGATATGGCCCGTCATAGGGACGTTGCAGAGGATGTCTGTGCGAGTCCTTCCGAACGTACACATGATCGGCTGACGCCAAGTTGGCAGGTACGTAGACAGTTTGTTTTCCATGAAATCTTAGTGGAGGTGGCTGAATGGAGCGCATAATTTGTTGGAGTTGTCTTAGGAACGGCAAGTCAGGTTCGACAGAGCATGCCTCACGTGGTTGCAAAAATTCACCGGGTATACGGAGTGTCGAGCCATAAACGAGTTCGGCTGGTGAGCAGTCAGGGTCGACTCTCCAAGATGATCGAATACCCAACAGAACAATTGGAAGCTCATCAAACCAATTAGTGCTGGTTGTGCGAGCTTTGAGTGATGCCTTGAGCTGCCGATGAAGACGCTCAACCATTCCATTTGCCTGTGGGTGGTAAGCTGTGGTGGTGTTGGCTTCAATGCCGAGGAGCATGTTTAACTGGGTCCAAAGTATGGAGGTGAACTGTCTACCCCGGTCAGAAGATATATCCTCAGGTACTCCAAATCTTGCAACCCAGTGATGGAGAAGAGCTGAAGCGCATGTGGAAGCTTGAGCGTCAGGAAAAGGAATTGCTTCAGGCCATCTCGTGAAGCGATCAATGATGGTAAACAAGTAAGTCATGCCTTGGCTTTCCGCAAGAGGTCCCACTAAGTCTACATGGAGACTACAGAACCTGTCGGATGGAGGGAGCGTTCTGTAAGTGGAGAGCGCGTGTGTCTGTGAATTTTGGAGGCCTGGCAGTCAGGGCATTCCTTGCACCATTAACGTATGTCACGCTTCATGCCATGCCACACAAAGTGTTGTGCGATTGCCTTTTGAGAGGGTCTAACCCCAGAGTGTGAGAGCCCGTGGATCTTGTCGAAACGTGGCGAGTCCAGGAAGTGGGTAGCACTGGCCTTGGTGGTCCCGTGGAAGTGTCACAGAGTAGCTTCTTCGATGGGCCGAAATTGATGTCTTTGAGGAGTAGGCCTGTGGTGGCTGTGCAATATGATGCCATCTCATCCGATTTATCTTGGTCTTTGGCGAGGTGGTCGAAATCGATGTGGTCAATGCAAAAGGTATCTGGAACCATGCCGTAGGGAATGTCCATGGCATTCTCCGAGGAGTCAATGGTGTTTATTCTCGAGAGAGCATCTGCCACTACGTTGAATTTACCTTTGATGTGTTGAATATCTGCGGTAAACTCTGCGATAAAGGTGTCTTGTTTGGCGAGGAGAACGATCGGTTTGACTTTGAGAGCAGATGTCAACGGCTTGTGATCAGTGTAGAGGGTAAAGGATCGCCCTTCTAAAAAGTGTCTGAAATGCTTGATGGCACTGTATGACGCTAAAAGTTCACGGTCGAATGCACTGTACTTCTTTTCGGCGTCCGATAGTTTTCTGGAAAGGAAAGCGAATGGTACCCAAGAACGACCTTTTCGTTGCTCGAGCTGGGCACCAATGGCAGTATTCGATGCATCAACAGTGAGGCTAGTCGGTAAATCTGGTTGAGGGTGATGTAAAAGGACTGCCTTGTTCAGAACGATTTTGGCCTCAAAAGCCTGACAGTCTTTTGACCATTCTATGCTTTGTCCTTTGCCACTTGCCTGAGCGTGTAGTGGGGCGAGAGTGTCAGCTATTCCAGGAAGAAAGCGGTGGTAGTAGTTAACCACTCTAAGAAACGCTGTAAGCTTGTGCGATTTGTAGGTGCACTACTGTTTTAAAGAGCAGCAATCCGGTCAGGAAGCGGGGCAATTCCGGTAGCACTAACATGATGCCCCAAGAAATCAAGTTCATCAGTGCCGAAAACGCATTTGGCTTTGTTAATGACCAGTCCATTTGAAGACAAAAGTGTGAACAGTTGTTGAAGGTGTTGGTTGTGTTCCTGTGGGGAATGGCTGGCAACTAGAATGTCGTCAAGGTAGACAAATACAAAAGGCACGTCTCGGAGTATCCCATCCATGAGCCGCTGGAAAGACTGCGCAGCGTTTTTAAGGCCAAAAGGCATACGAATGAACTCCCAGAGTCCAAAAGGAGTGATTACAGCTGTCTTTGCTATGGATGATGGAGCCATGGGAATCTGATGATAGCCTCTGATCAAATCAATCTTAGAGAAGACTGTGCAACCTGCAAGATGACTGTTAAAAGCTTGAATATGTGGGAGTGGGTAACGGTCATCCTCGGTTGATGTATTCAAACGCCTGTAGTCACCACATGGTCGCCATTTGCCATCCGGTTTGGGAACCACGTGGAGAGGAGAAGACCATGGTGATTTCGATCGATGGACAATGCCCATTTCTTCCATCTGCAGGAACTCGGCTTTGGCAGCAGTAAGTTCCTGCTGGTCTAGACGTCGGGCTCGAGCGTGGGTTGGAGGGCCATGGGTTACAATGTGGTGTTCGACACCATGTTTGTTGATGGAGCTTTGAAAACATGGAGTGAGGAGCTCAGGGAATTGTTGAAGCAGGCTAGAATATCGATTTTGATGAGGAAGTCCCAAACCTGCTAGAGTAAGGGGAGATTTGGTTTCTTGGAGAGAACAGAAATGTTATCCAACGACAAAAGGCACCTGCCACGAAGATCAATGGCAAGTCCATGAGTTGTGAAGAAGTCTGCACCTAGGATAGGTCGTGTGACATCAGCGATGTAAAATTCATGGGTGTAGTGTCTCTTGGGACTAAAAGTCAATGATATACTGCGTTTACCCCATGTGCGGATTGAAGTCCCATTAGCTGCGGAGAGTGTAGTGGAAGGGTGTTGAGTTCGTCGATCTTGTAAAGAAGCAGGGTACACAGATACCTCTGCCTCGTGTCAACCAGGTAGGAGTGTCCAGATTTCTTATCCACAACTGAAAAGCGTGCTTGATAGATTGGAAGTGCCAGCTGCTGCCACGCTTAGCGGCTGGCTTTGTCTTTTCCCGAAGCTTTAGAGAGCAGGGACGAAAATTTACATCCTGGTTGGCAGTTGCGGGCTTGTGGTCCAAATCGAAGATGGTAAAAGCACACAGGAGGTGCACTGGACGTCCCTGTTGGAGTCCACAGGACGTGCCATTTGTGCTCTGTGTCTTTTAACAGACTCGATAGTGGTGGAAGGTTGACCAGCATCCAGTGTAATCTGTTGTACGCCTGTACAACAGGCTTCACAAACACGGTCAGCAGCCTCTGCAAGTTTTTCGATGTCGCCGAACTCTTGGCCTGCTAGAATACTTTGCACGTCGGCGGGGAGATTGGAAAGAAAAAAGTGCCCTCTTCAAAGTTTGGGGGTCGTCATTTAACGCATTTTATCTTGCGATGCAGGGCAGTGGGCTTTCTGTCGCCTAATCCGTTAAGATTTAGTAGCTCGCTGTCACACTGAGCTTGGGTCTTGCCAAAGGCTTTGATGAGGGCCCCTTTCAGAGTAGTGTACTTTTCTGCTTCTGGAGGGTTAACCAATACATCCTGTACTTCTTCCGCTGTTTTGAAGTCTAGTGCGTTGACAACATAATCATATCTTGTTTGGTCCTGTATTATATTTTTCGTGCCAAACTGGGCCTCAACTCTTGCGAACCACACCTCTGGTGATGTGGACCAAAATTCTGGTAATTTAACAGATACCGCATTGAGTTGAACATTCGGCTGCATCGTTACTGCATGAAGTTGGCTTGTTAAGGCATCGAGTAGAGCCTGTGCCGACTCACCTTGTTGTTGAGACTGAGACTGAGACATTGTAATTAAAATATAATTATAATTATAATTATAAGGGTTAACAAAAATCTAGATTTAGATTTGAAAGTGTAAGATCCTTTCAGTGTGAGTCTAGATCTAGGTTTGACGAGTTCAGCGTCGGGGTCACCAATTTAGGATACAAAGTTATTAACACAGAACTATGTTCTCACAGTTAAATAATTCAGATCATCTGCCTTTCACTTTCACTGATAAACCTTTTATCCTAGATTGGTATATCTTCTTTACTACTAGTTTTATTTAGTTCTTCTATTTTGGGTTAAGCAGTTTTTTCTCTTTCCAGTAGTACTACAAATAGTCACTTCGTTTAAATTTTATGTAAAGTAATAGATCTAGTAATACCGTGTCATAATTACAATATAAATCATATATTATGATATACATATATCAAATTTAACATCTTTCATGGAGACTCTAAATCTAGATCTTGATTTAGCTCTACAGTCTTCTAATGTTCTCTAATTTATAAAAAATAAAATATGGCCAGCATTATTTAATGACGGATGGACCTCGGACAATTCGCCATTAATGGTGAATGGACCTCAGCATTAAATTATTAATGGCAAAAAGACTTTGGCACTAGTTGTCATTAATGATGAATGATGGTCCTCAGCATAATCCCAATTTATGACGAATAAAATCTCTAAGTAGGCCTATAAATATAAAACTTATAATTGTAATAATTGCAAAATTATAATACAATAACATTAAATTGTGGTAATACCTTGTTATTTGACATTTATTTATACCGTAATTGATATTTTCCCACTGATTTGACAATTCAATGTTAGATCTGTGTGAATCTATGGGATGTGCATAATTTGATCTACAGATCTCTCTCTCTCTCGCTCTCTCTCTTGTTCTTGTGTGTGTCTTCCCTCCGGTCCCCCTCTCTATCTCTCTCGGTTGTGTGTGTGTCTCTCTCTCTTTCTCCAGTCTATCTTTGTCATTCTTGTTTCTCTCTCTCTCTCTCTCTCTCTCTCTCTCTCTCTCTCTCTCTCTCTCTCTCTCTCTCTCTCTCTCTCTCTCTCTCTCTCTCTCTCTCTCTCTCTCTCTCTCTCTCTCTCTCTCTCTCTCTCTCTCTCTCTCTCTCTCTCTCTCTCTCTCTCTCTCTCTCTCTCTCTCTCTCTCTCTCTCTCTCTCTCTCTCTCTCTCTCTCTCTCTCTCCTTCCTGTCTTTCTCGATCTTGTGTCCCCCTCTCTCTCTCTCTCTCTCTCACTTTACATACACACACAGCTGACATTGGAGTCGCCTTGGTGAGGTCACAGCACAGCATGCTCATTCATCTGAAAGTATTAGTGATGTCCTTCAATGATGAATAAACCATCCTGGGCCCAAAATTCATGCAAAAGTGTGGTGTGTGTGAAAGAGAGGGGGGGGGGAGGGTGGAGACACATGAGAGAGAGTGATAAACACTAAACTGAGATAGATATAAAGACGGGAGAGATGACAAATGGACCTTGGAGAGAGGAGGGTGGGGGGAGGGGGGGGATCACATGAAAGAGAGAGGAGACACACACACAAGACCGAGAAATATAGGAGAGAGAGGTTGGTGATTATACACCTGAGTACATGAAAGGCTTAAATTTTTCGCCGATCAGGGAACCCCATTATAAAATTACATTGCTTCAATCTTTCTCTGTTGTAAAGATTATTTTATTTATTATATCTACAGTGTCTTGGATCTCTAATTGAGTTTTGCAGCTGCTTGAAGCTATTGAGCTGGCACCACAGGTCAAACGTTCTACCATGTTAGTTTTGTATGCATTCTGGATTCTGATGGTGTTTGTCTTTGCTGACCTCGATTTGAAAAGATACAACGCTGGCAAAGATCAGTACGAGTTAATGCATCATCAGTCTCAAATGCCCAAATATGGACACTGTTGGCATGATTCTTTGGTCCTGTTACAGGAAGGATGCCGACGACTGACGGATGAGACCCAGACCCGTCTTGCACTTGCTTACCTCAGTTGTTTTCTGCAGGTATCTTTTAAACGTTGTTGTTTAACCTGGTAATAAATTTTACAATCATTGGAAATAGTGTCACACAAAATTTACCCTGTCATGTAATTCAAATTGCACATTGTGGTGTACATGATAGACATTAAATTTTGAGTGATTGAAACATAAATAGAAAATCTATTTTTGAAAAGAAGAATGTTTATAATGTCCCCAAAAAAGTACAGGAAACCTTCACTGAACTTTAATAATACATCTTTCATGTACAGCGACCCCAGATATGATACCTATTAAATTTAAAAGGCTCACTTTTGTTTTTGAAAAAAACTTATCACTCTTCATAGTTCTCTTATTTAGAACTAAGATCATTCTCTGTCATTATAAAAAAACACAATATATCCTATCATTTTTAAATGCTGCCGATACTCAGCTTTATTATACTACAAACAATGTAAATTTGGAGTCCATTGTGACCCAAATAGAAGCATGTGTCGATGATGTGAAGGTATGGGTGGACGCAAACAAACTGAAAATGAACACAGGTGAAAATATGCAAATCATGAAACGCGAGTCCCATTTTAAAAGAACTCCATTGGCTTCCAGTTTCCAATAAGAATTTATTTTATAATTAATATTTAAGTTTTCAAAACTCTCCATGTCTCCTCCCCTCCTACATAACCCATCTTTTGGAAACCTATAGAGCCACTCGCAACCTCGGGAGCTCTCAGGACGAACACAAAACTGATTGTTACAGAATTAAAAGCGAGCAGGGTCTAGATCCTTCTCCCACTTAGCAGCGTTGCTTGTGGAACGACTTGCCTCTGGTGATCAGAGAAGTGCGCTCTCTTGAGGTTTTTAAAAAGAATTTAAAAACATTTCTTTTTGTCAATTGAAAGGACTTGCCCAAATAATTTTGAAGGCGATTCTTTATTGCCCTATTTACCCGCTCTTAGAATGCTTCATCTTGTTATTGTTGAGCATTTGTATATTCTACCCATTTGTAATAATAGCATCTTCATGTGTATTGCCTTTATCATTATAAAATGTCCATTTAACCTTTTTTTCAATGTTATGTAATTGAATGTGCAGTGCCTAGAACTTGTTCTCTCGAACGAGATATGTGTGCTTTATAAATAAATGACCATTTTTATCATTAT